>PVHX01006588.1:54945-99175 GCA_004024805.1 Geosciurus inauris | reverse complement strand
TACCAAAAAAAAAAAAAAAAAAAAAAAAGAAATATAGACAGATTCTTAAAATTTAGAATAGAAAAGAAGAATGTATTTTTGACTCCAACATTGTCTACCCATATTTCTGGTTTTTAATACAGAGAAAAATATCTTTTGAATGTATTCAGTGCAAAAAATAAAATAAAATAAAACAAGTTATAGAATTCTTCCAGCAAGATAAATCTTTCTATAAACCAGTTAGCAATTGCCAAATCTTGTTGGGATCCAGAACACTATAAAAATAGAGGCTGAAAAACTATCCTGACTAGTTGACTGCAAGGAGATTTTGGCATTAGAGGAACTTGGTAGGACTTAAAAATACTAACAATATTTTTCTTCAAATAAAATTTTCAAAGGCATTATGGTTTTGCTCAAAATTCTTTCAGTCTCAAAGGATGTACAATTACCATTTTAAACAACTTATTCCACTTTAGAGTCAATGTAACATGACTATTCATTTTATGTAGCTAATACAAGTTTGTTGCCAACACAAAAGAAGCAGTTTAAAAAATTAAAATCTAAAAATATCTATAGACTAATTTTGCTTAATACATACATAGAAAAGCACAGATAAAAAATGATGATCTTACTCATATGTGGAATCTGAAAGGGTTGATGTGACAGGATAATGCTAGCAATCATAGCCTGGGGAATATGAACGGGAGCAGTGGGGAGAAAGTGAGCGGCTGATACTGTTACGTAGGAACAGGAATATTTCATTATTAGTTATTGTGGTTAACCTCATACTGTGCCTCATTCATACACTGAAATTTATCACAGATATATATGTGTTGGAAAAAAATCACAGTATATACAGCATTGACTACTATGAATGATTTTAGGAGTCTATTGGTTACATTGGAATGTACCCAACAAGGATAAGTATGAACTATTGTATCATCCTTAAAGCAAAAGGGAGAGTAAGGCACTGTATCTCTTAATATCATTTTCTGTTCCCCAGATGCTATGCAAGTTAAATGAGAGCAATCCTTGGATAGAAAGTCCAGATTCATATTATCTTGGAGGACACTGGTTTTCTCTTATGCGCAGTAGGAACACTAATGCAAGTTATTGGTATCTACAGAAAGCTACTTTCGCTCATGTACACCAGGACAGTTGCTCCTTAGGAGACTGGTCATACAAGCTAAATAAGAAAGTTAATTCTGATGATGAAACCTCAGATATAAAAGTATTCTCTGAGTGGGGATTGGTGTGGAATGAGGGCACTATGGAAGGACATGTGTCACTCATCCAGCTGACTACTACTGGAGGAAACACTGAGAGAGTAGTTGCTGCTTGGCAATGTACTATGAGGGATGGAGATGCTTTCTGTTAGCCTGTTGCCTCTGAGTTCTTCTTGGAGCAGACCCTGATCTCTTGTAATCTTTCCCCAATAAACCGTATGTCCAATAAACCGTAGGCCCTTTCTTTGGCCTGTCTGCAACATGTGGATGAAACAACTACTGTACCATACAATTAAAGTTCTTGGAAATATGACACTAAATGATCTAAAAATAAACAATTAATTTAATCTTTAGTGCCTGAAAGTAGGCCAATGTTGTCTAAGGGCCAGTAAAAAGAGTTTTTAATTATGAATTTGAGGTATAAACACATCGTAGAGATATAATCTATTTATTCCATTAAGTATTTAATCTGATTAATTATCTTACATTTTTAAATTTAAAATTTACAATTTCTGTTATTTGTGTTAGGGGTCATTGTTAAAAATACCACTAAAATAAACAGTGAAACACATGAAAGAGAACTTACATGAGGTTTATTTGAGAAGGGCATTGGTTTTGAGACTATCAAGGAAAAGGAAAATTTATACATTTGTGGTATCATCCTGCTAAACAAGGACAGGATACATGGGTTAGAGACATCAACCATAAATTGATCTAATTCAAATAGAAGTGGAAACTCAGAGACAGGTCATTAGGAAAATATCCTCCCTACCTGAAAGCTATGGGAGTTTGTGTATCCTGTAGGGAACTCTGTAAACATAGGATAGAATATAAATCAACTTTATTTAGGTTCAGTTGCATTTGAAGAATATAAATCAGTGGCAGTAGTAATCTCTCTATGGAAATTAAACAAGAACAATACAGGATTTTCCCAGTTTCACTACCTAAGAAGTCAACTTTTTGTGTAGTTTTAAAAAATATTTCATTTTGGTTCGAAAGAATAAGTGAGCACAACATTGTATCACTGGAATTGTATGTGAATTACATGTTAAGTTTGTATTTATCTATTTTTGCATTCTCAGCAATATTTTTTTTATAAGAGAACTAATTTTTTGTTATTTATTATTAAAAAATATTTCAAGAAAATAATATTCATCACCAGTTTTTGCTTAAAATACAAGTCATACAAATGTGCTTTATATCAAATCAAATTGAATACACAATGCATAAATGCAATCATTATGATTAATAAGTGACTACACATGTGGTCTTATAAATGGAGAAGATTCTGAATTAAGTTAATATTTGGCCAATTCTGAGATCTACCACTGCAAATGAGAACTCATTGATTCAACAATTCTGTAAATATGAAAAATCTCTCTGCATCTACTACCTTTTTTTTTTTTTTTTTTTAGGACCAGGGATTGAACTCAGGGGTACTCAACCACTGAGCCATATCCCCAGCCCTATTTTGTGTTTTATGAAGAGACAGGGTCTCACTGAGTTGCTCAGTGCCTCGCCATTGCTGAGGCTGGCTTTGAACTCGCGATTCTCCTGTCTCAGCCTTCCAAAGTGCTGGGATTATAGGCATGCACCATCACGCCTGGCTCTACTACATTTTTTAAAAAGATAATTTTAGGTAAACCTAGGGCTTGTCCAAAGAATAAAATGATAGTTTCTATCCTTAACCTGGCATAACACCTGTATTTGTTATAATAATTTATGTAAAAGGGATAGAAATTAATTAAGCAGTTGGGCCTCATTTATTTTATTTGCTCTCATATCATTCAAAATTTTTAAATGATAGATTACTTTGTTTAAAAACACACATATGCTTTCATTAGATGTCAAAATTTCATTTATGGTTTCATATATATAGAAAAAACTCCAGTCTATGCTACTTACAACAAATTATTTCAATCTTTCTCTCTAAAGTTAAAAAAAATAAAACTAACACAGTATTGTCAGCTTCAGATTTTTTAGTAAACTTTATTTTGATATTATTTGTAACATTTGAAACTATGACCTTACTGTTTTAAATTCTTTGTGCTTATTTAACTAACACGAATACTTATAAGTATGTAAATTATTTTATATAGATTATTGATTTACAGACTTTTTTAACTCCTAGAATTTAATTTATTGACAAACAAAAGAACGTATTTCTCATTATTTTCATGAACTCTTTCATTACTGCAATCAAAAGATGTGAAAAGAGCAATTTTAAGGAGAAAAAGTTTATTTTGGGGTTTAGGGTTTCAGAAGTCTCAGTACGTAGATAGCTGGCTCCATTCTTGACTTGAGGTGAGGTAAAACATCATGGCAGGTGAGTTTAGTGGAGGGATAGGGCTCTAGATTTTATACCAGGAAACAGAGAGAGAGATTAAGCTCAGATTACTCAGTATACGCCTTAGTGGAGTGCCCCCAGGGAACGACCTCCTTCAGCCATGCCCTATCTGCCTACAGTTAACACTCAGTTAATCCTTAGTAGAGGATTAATTCAATGATTGGGTTAAGGACCTTATAACACAGTCATTTCACCTCTACTTCTTTGTTGTCTCACACATGAACATTTTGGGGACACCTCACATTCAAACATAACACCCATCACTTCTTACAGTTCTAGCACAGCACACAAAGAAACTCAACATGACATATCATTATGGAATTGCAAATTAAAGCAATAGTAAGAGAATGCCCTGTACCTATGAGAACTGGTCCAAATAAAAAACACATAACATAGCACTGAATCCTGGTGAAGATATGAAGCAATAGGAAATCTGATTCATTATTTGTTGGCATGCAATATTGTACAGCTATCTTTAGATGATAGGTAATTTTTTATACAACTAAACATATTCTTACCACATAATTTGCCAATCACAGTTAAATGAAATGAAAACTCATGTTTGTGCAGAGACACATTTTCAACAAAGTTAATGGTCTTGGCTTACATCAGGAAATAAGCAGTGAAGCATCCATAATGAAAGTCTGAAAAGGCAGTGATCAGCATTCTTCAATGACCAAATATTTGGTAAAACTGTAGCCTATCATCACTTGGAAGGTTGTTTATGTATAAAAGGAACTTGAATTCCTCAATATACAGATTGGGAAATAAAATTAGCAAAAATTAACTGGTGTTCACTGTTCCATGGAAAACATTAAAAATGAGAAACAAATTCAGGAAAGAACTGCCCAGTTTGTTAGTAGTCATAAAGAATAATGGAGAGGTACACAATGTCAGGAAAATTTCAGATTTAGTAAGACAGTTACTTCTGAAATCCAAACAGTAAAAGATAAATTTTTAAAATGTTTTGAATGCCAAAGATACCTTACAACTTCTGAATGAATTAAGCTGGTTTTGTTAATTTATTATGGATTAATGGATCTGGGGGAGAAATCTTAAATTCAGCCGGGCGTGGTGGCTCAAGCCTGTAATCCCAGCACTTAGGGAGGCTGAGACAGGAGAATCGCAAGTTCAAAGCCAGCCTCAGCAATGGCGAGGTGCTAAGCAACTCAGTGAGACCCTGTCTCTACATAAAACACAAAATAGGGCTGGGGATGTGGCTCAGTGGTCGAGTACCCCTGAGTTCAATCCCCAGTACCAAAAAAAAAGATTGGTAAATTCATGTAATGACAATTAAATTGGGAACATTACACATAAAGACAGAAAAAGAAATTTAACAATTATGAGAACTGTGCCTATAAAGGGTTATAGAAATAGTTTTTGTACCATGGTTCTGACTGGAAGCCACTGGATAAGAGTCTCAGGAAGGTACTAAGATTATCCCACTAAAAAGATTTATATATATACATACAGACATACATACACGCACACACACACACCCCAAAGCAAAGAAGTTGTTAGTTGTTTGATTCTTAAAAGATATCTAGGATCCCAGCTTTATACACAAAAAGTTTTAAGAAATTTCTCAGCACACCTCCCCCACTAGATTATTTTTTCCTACAGTGCCCACTTTTGATACGTTCCAAGAATAAAATAAAATCTTCAGGGAAAATTCAAGTAAAAAAATTCCTCCCAAGGATGATCAAGAAATGTTCCTCAAGTCCAGGGTAGAAGACTTCTCAAGTATTTCTCAGCAGGTTTAAAAATTGTTATATACCACTGACTACTATTAGGTGTTTATCCCCTTATACATGGAAGAATTTGGGAGACTCAGTGGAAATTAACTTAATTATTTATTCATTTGCTTACTTGATTAATTTTCAGTACGTCAGCAGAGTACTTCAGATTGTTTGTTTTAGCTCATCAAAATAACATTATTTATTTTGTTTCTTTTAGTTGATAAAAAGAAACCACTACCACAGATCAAAGTAGGATAATGCACTTTGACTTGGTTGTAATTGGACACAACTTGAGGTTCCTTTAGGTTGGAATGATATTTGTGATGTTTCTGAGGAACAGAGAGAACAATGAATACTTGGTGATCAGAAATGCAGCCCCTCCTACTTGTTGTGGATATTTCTGGTTTTCTCATTTTCAGACATATGGTAAGATTAGACTTTCTACCTTCTTTATAAATGTAATGGGAGCAAAGATAATGAGTTAATTCTGGTTGAAAAATCCAAAAACTACTGAGTTTTATCATATTTGTTTTATCTTAACCAAAACACTGTGGACGCATGTGTTGAGGTAGAAGTTCCATTAGCCTCTGTCCCTGAGTGACTTCAATAAGCACACTTAAATAAACTGTTTAACCTCTATAACCCCCAACAGATACGTGGAAACAACAAGAAATTTTGTTGTGTTGGACTACTGAGATTTAGGGGGTTTTCTTACTCAGCCTAACTTAGCCCATCCTGATCAAAGATCACTACCTCAATTATTCAAAACAAAGACATACTGATGGGTCTTTTCAATATTTATCCCCTTATTTTATTTTATTTTCTATATGCAGAATGCTTTTGATCATTAAAAAATCAGAGAGAATTCAAGGTAGATAATATGTGACAAATTAATAATTCAAAAAATATATACCTGACAGTTAAATATCAATCAGAAGATAGTGTTCAACCTTAATTTTAATATAATAAAATTTTAATGTAATAGTTAAAAAAGAAACCTGAATTCAGGCAGTTAATTTTTTATTTATTTGTTTTTTAACACACTACATATTTATTCCTATTATTTGAGAGTGGCAAGTATATATTATTTCTTTATCTTAAATGATTTAAGTTATATATGAGAAGGCTTTCCTTTAATTATTATCTTAATTTAGTACTATTTTTAAAAGTCCAGTAAAGAATTTAACTTAAGAATTGAATATATGGTACATTTTTATGATGCAAATATTTTCTGTCTTCTCTAACTTATGATGGAAAAGTATTTTATTTAGATAACAAAAAGATTTAACAGAAACATAAGCTTTTAAAAATTAAAGTGCTATATTCAAAATACCTGTTCATTTGTCTATTTTTTAACTTTATAAATTCATAGAGTGCCCTGAACTACCCAGTTACAATGATCAATACAGAGTGCAGTATATTATGTAATATTTTCATGTCGTCAGAATTTTGGCCTATGCATCCACCAGTTATGGAGCTATAAAACCTATATGATATACACAAAAACTAAAAAACAAGAGATCAAAATATACTTCCAAAATCACTTAACCACAAAGGAAGAGAGTAAGAGAAGAAGAAATGAAGAAAGTTTATACAAACCAACTAGAAAATAATACAGTAGTAGTGGTAAGTCTTCATCTAGTGATAATTAATTGGAATGTAAAGGGATTAAAATCTTAATTGAACACACACAGTATCTGAATGGATAGAATAATCCCAACTGTATGATGCCTACAAGACACTCACTTCAACTCTTAGGAACTGAAATGGAAAATATGGGAAAAGATATTTTATAAAAATGAAAACCATGAGAGAGCAGAAGGAGCTATAATTACACCAGAAAAAATAGACTTTAAATCAAAAGCTATAACATGGGAAAGAGAAAGTCATTATATATGATAAAAGGATCACTTCAGTTAAAAGATAAAATAATTATAAATATATAAATCCAGTTAACATTGGCACACCTAAATTTATAAATCAAATATTAATAGATCGGAAAAAAAGACTCAAATACATTAATAGTAATGTCCTTGAATACTACTTTCATGTTTGGGCAGTTTGTCCAGACAAATTAATAAGGAAATACTAGGCATAAACCATAGTCTAGATCAAATGAATCTAACAGACATAGTATATTCTAGCCAGCAGCTGCAGAACACGCATTCTTCCCAACTGCACATGGAACATTCTCTAGAATAGATTATATGATAAACCACAATACATGTCCTACCAAATTTAAGAATATCTAAGTCATATGAAGTCATCTGAAGTCATCTAAGTCATCTGAATCCAATGGTATAAAAGTGGAAATCAAAAATAGTAGGAACTTTGAAAATTCAAAAGTGAATGGAATTAAGCAACATGCTCCCCAGTAACCAATGGGTAGTAAAAAAATTAAAATGGAAGTTAAAAAGTTTCTGGAGACAAATGAAAATGGAAACACAACACAGCCAATATTATGGGGTATAGTAAAACTATTCTAAGAGAGAAGGTTATTGCAATAAATACTTATGTCAAATAAATAGTATAAAATTGCAGTTAAGAAACCAGAAAAGTAAGTACAATCTAAGCTCAAAATTAGTAGAAGGAAGGAAATAAGTAAAAATCCAAGCAAAATTAAATGAAATAGGGATTAGAAAAACAGCAGAAAAGATTTTAAAAAATTAAAAAACGGAGAGCACATTTTTTGTATCAATAAAATTGATCATTGATTTTAAGAAAGAGTATACTCACATAAGTAAAATTAAAAGTGCAAAAGTAAACATACCTGATATCACAGAAATACAAAGGATTTTATTATAAAAGACTCCTAAGATCAATTACACACCAACAAGTTTGATAACCTAGAAAAATAGATAAATTCTTTGACACATACAATTTACCACAATTTAATTGTAAAGAAATAGAAAATCTCATTAGACCAATAACAAGTAAGGAGATCAGATTAATCATATAAAAGCTTCCATTTAAGAAATGCCCATAACATGATGTCTTCCTGGATGAATACAACCAAACATTTAAAGGAGAACTAATAACAATTTTTAAATTCTTCCAGAAAAATTGAAGAGCAGAAACTAATTTCATATTCATTTTATGAAGCCAGCATTATTATCCTGCTACCAATATTTGACAAGGACACAAAAGTAACAATAAAAAAATAGGCCAATATCTCTAATGAATATAGATGGAAAAATCCTCATCAAAATATTCATGAACAGAATTCAAATGCACACTAGAAAGATCATTCACCATGATAAAGTGGGATTCATCCTGGGGATGCAGGATGTTTCAATATATGTAAATCAATAAATGGGATGAACAGAATGAAGGCAAATAAAACATGAACATTTCAACAGATGCAGGAGTATATGATATAATTCAGCATCATTTCGTGATTTTAAAAAATGTCACCAAATTAGGTAGAGAAGGAATAGACTACAACATAGTACAGGATGGAAATGACAAACTCAAACTCATAGCTAGCAACATACTTAATCAGGAGCAGTGAACAATTATTTAAGATCTGCAACAAAGCAAAGATGTCCACTTTTGGCATTTCTAGTAAATACAGCCCTGGAAGTCCTACCCTGAGAAGAAATAGCCAATGAGTATAGGGGGAAAAATTTAGTTACATTGAATATTTTTCATATACCCACTGGCTATTTCTGTGTCTTCTTTTGAGAAATATCCACTCAGGTCTTTAACTCATTTTTTAAAATTGGGTTATTTGTCTTCTTGCTGTTGAGTTGTTTATAATCCTTACATATTTTGCATATTAACCCCTTATAATTTGTAGAGTTTATAAATATTTTCTCACACTCTTTAAGTTGTCTCCAATAAGAATATTGAAGATATGAAGATATATTATAAAGAATCTAATTAGGATAGTGTAGACAAAATGAACAGCAAAAAAGAATGGAGGTCAGGAGCAAACCCCAACATATACAACTTTATATTGTATAATCACAGTGACAGTGAAATACACTCTTCTCACTCCTGTGTGATTAGAATGCACACCAAATTTAAAACATTTAAAATATTGCACTTTGAAGAAAAATCAGAAGATTTCCATGGTAAATTTGAGATAAGCAAATGTTTCTTTACTTGGATATATATACTAACCAAGAAGAAAAACTGACAAATGGATTACAATATACTTGCAGAACTTCTCTTCTTTAAAATGAATTGCTAAGAGTGTGAAAGTCAACCCTTGGAGCTGTAGATGATATTTGAAATACAAATTAATAAGAAAAAAGTTGTACAACTCATCATTAGTCATTGAAAAATGCAAATTAAAAATACCTTGCATGCATCCATTGCAATGACTAAAATAAAATAGATAATGCCAAGTTCAGTAAGAAATTAAAACTGCCAGACTTAAGTAGAATATTAAAGTTTTTGTATAATTCATAAAACCCTCAAGTAGTATTTATTAATGCTGAATATGAATATATGTATAAATTGTGACTCACTCTTGTGTACAGCCTGAAAGAAATGTGACCACATATGCTTAGAGCATATGTACCGTATTAAAAACATTGGATATATAGCAGTACTCATGATAAACTAGAAAGGGTAGTGAATAATAAAATATTTTTACCCATTAGACTATCATACGAAATAATGAATACACATTTTACAAGCACACAAAGTAACATGAATAAAAATCACAAAATATTGAGCAAAGGCATCGGACACAAATGATTGTATTCCATGTGATATTCTTTACACAAATTACTCAAAATATAAGACAAATTTCTATTTTACAAGTTGGGACAGTGTTTAGCTTTCTTGGTGAGAAGAGGTGAGTGGTGAGTGAAAGGGTATAAACAGGACTTCTATGAACTTTGCTAATGTCCTGTCTCCTGATCTGGTGTATACTTACTAAATGTGCTGAGTTATAAATTTGTGATATATGCACTTCAAATTTAATGCCTCTACCTGATCCTTCCAGTCTGCCCAACCAACTATACTTTAACTCTTCCTTGAATAGGAGGCATAACACAAAGACATATCTGAGCATATTAAATTTAAGAAGATAAATAGTCAAATTAAACATAATACATATAAACAAAATTTTACTGATAGTTTCAATACTACATATAGTCAATTAATCCCCTTTACTCAATTCTCTGATTTTTGCTGTGTCAGTACTTGATAAACACATATAAACTCTCTAAAACTCTCTACATTGATCCATTTAATCTATATACATATTGCCATACAGTGATTTTATGAAATTACAAAATGCTGTATATTTTTAATATTTAGTTTTATACATATACATTTCTTAATCAGTTAATTTATTTCTGATTGATCATAATCAGTTATATGTCTTAGATAAATATATGACCAGGGTGGATTATTATTCCCTTTGCAATGTTAATACTTCTGATGGCAATTTGGAGATACTGAATTTGACAGACTTGGGCAGATTTGCCCATGGTCAAAAAGATTCATCCAGAGAATCTGTTGCCATGGTATTTCACTGTAGGGTCTCCTGATATACTTACTGTCTATTTTATTATTCTTGTAGAAGCTTAGTTACTTTTCAAGAAATAAAAAAAAATTGAAGCACCTTGCCTTTGATGGAAAATAAAAAATAGGTAGTGGCAGTTGAAATGATTTTTTAAATGCTGTACTGAAAAGACATCCTTGGTAATGTGTTACACACCGACACACCTAGGAAATAAAAATTACGTACATTTACATCACTTTATTTTGCTTTAAATAGCACTGAACATCCTTTGTAGAACTTGAAATTGCATTGTGAAATTCCAAATTATTTATGTATATGTATACATGAAATCATGATGACATTAAGCATCACATTAAATACTGTATTTTAGTGGTTCAATGAAAATGTATAAGTAGATTTTATACTGAAATATCATAAGATTACATATCATAATCATTTAGTTCAAGCAGTTTTCATAAAGCAAATACACCTATTGGATCAAAACTCACATCAAGAAAGAGAATAGTTGGAGCTGGGATTGTGGCTCAGTGGTAGAGTATTTGCCTCACATGTGTGAGGCACTGGGTTCGATTCTCAGCACCACATATAAATAAATAAAATAAAGATCCTTTGACAACTACAAAAATATTTTTTAAAAAAGGAAGAGAATAGTACCTGTACCATATCAGACCATCATCCTCCACAAAAGACCTTTGCTTTCTATCAATATTGATTGGTTTTGTTCTTTTTTGAATTTACAAAAGCAGACTTATAAAATATGTACTTTTGAATCTAGCTTACCTTTTGCATTCATATTTGTTGATTTAATTGATGTCTCATGTAAAATGTTAATTTGTTAATTCTCTTCATAATGCAAGTTTTAATATATAGGTCATTGTTTCTTAACCATGGTATTATTGATATTTCTAACCAGACAATTACTTGTTGTAGGGGCTTTTTTGTGTCTTTTGGGATGTTTAACCACAACCTTAGTCTTCACATTTGGATGCTTGTAACAGTGTTTTACCCTCACTCTTTCAAGGTAATGACAATTAAAAATATTTCCCATGGCACTGAATTCCCCTGGGAGCCAAGTTGCTAGTGTATATATATATATATACCCAAGATTTTTTCATTCACCTGTTGAAAGACTTGTAGATAGTTTCTCATTGGTTTTGGACTTTCATAAATATTAATGCCATGAAGTTCATGTGTCTTTTCTTGTCCATATGCAAGCATGTACTTTTGTTGAGCATACGGCACATCTAAAATCAAAATTGCTGTGTCCTAAGAAATGGGGATGTTCACCTTTAGTAGACAACATCAAGCAGTGTGTAGGGTGATTATACAACTTTCTATGCTCTCTGCAAAGTTCTTACTTTTGCTAATGTTTATAATTTTTTAACATTTCCTGAAATAGGAGCTCAGCGAAATTTTTTAGTTTTAATTTTTATTTGCATAATGACTAATAAAGTGTATCATCTGTTTCAAGATATATTAATCATTTCAGTATTTTCTTTGTTTCCTTTTTAAAATGCTAAATTAAGATCTTTACCTGTTTTATCCATTGGAATATCTATATTGTTATCAACATACAAAAATATGTAGATATTCTAAATGTAAATGTCTTTGTTGGGTACATGTATAGCAAATATCTTCTCTTCGGTGACCTTCCTTATCACTCCTTTTTTTGCATATGTCTAAGGATTTCCAACTGCTGGTTTGTACACACCTCTCCAGCATATCCTCCCAGGGCAGGAACTGAGAGATGTTGTGGTGTTTAACCAGGTGGCTTGGGAACTACAATTTTGTCTTTTTGGCAGCTCTCAAATATTGCAATCAAGTTTTCAGCTGTTTTCTCACATTCATGCTTCATAACTTCAAAAGGCTAAAGCTTCATGCTGAAAATTTGAGCAGGTGTTGGGTTCACTTAGGGAAGCTTCCCTTATCTCTGGGATCTTAGCCCCTCAAGTCTGTGCTGCACTGGCACCTCGACACTGGCTTGGGTTTTTCTCACTCTTCTGAATTTTAGCTATTTTGCTCTACTTGGCTTCCTGCCCTGCACAACTTCAATGTTACCTAGTGGCTCAAGGGCAAAAGTGTAGCACAGCTGTTGAACTCACTTTAATGAGCTTCCCTTTTTATGGCATCCTGTCCCCTCAAGTCTTGGCCATCTCAGCTTTCCAATGCTATTTAACACTTTTTACAAAAAATTAATCCAGATTCTAGCTGTTCTTAGGGGACGCTGCTCATCTACAAGTAACTCCATCACAGTCTGGAGTAGAATTCTGTCAGTGAGTGCTTTTACAACAAAGACAGACTGGATTTGAGACACTAATTATGGACATTTATAAAAATCCTGTCACATCATTTCTATTCTGGCAACCAATGTAGTGTTAAGATAAATCAGTGGTAGTAAGCTTCTGATCTCAAGCAGACATTTTGAATTTTGATTTTTTGCTATGGTTTCTTTTTGGCATTACTAACTTTATTATTATTGTTTTGAAGGAACTGTGCTTATTTAATGTTTCCAATCTTGAGATTTCTTACAAGCTGTCTTATCTAACATAAATATGTAACACCATAGAAAAGTGACACATTTTACTGTGATAACTGCAAAGAAAACATTTATCTTTTATTGTGGTTATTTTTATAATTCAGTAAAGAACTATTTGTTTCTTTCAGATATCTGATGCTTTCTTGGTAGGCCATATTGACTGTCTAACCAAGAATTATGCTCTAGGAGTTGAACCACCATATGACCCAGTTATCCCACTTCTTGTTATTTACCCAAAAGAACTAAAATCAGCATGTTATAGTGACACATACATATCAATGTTTATAGCAGCACAATCCACAATAACCAAGTTATGGAACCAACAACAGATAAGTGCCCATCAACAGATAAATGGATAAAGAAATATGCTATATATACACCATGAAGGTTTACTCAGTCATGGAAATGAATGGAATTATGGCATTTGTTGATAAATGAATGGAACAGGAGATCATGCTAAGTGGAATAAACCAGACTCAGAAAGTCAGGGTCAAATGTTTGCTCTCATTTGTGAAAGCTAGAGAGAAATAAGGAATTAAAAAGGGAGATTCAGCAAAGATATAAGGGAGAACAGTGGAGTAGAGGAAGAGGGTAGAGGGATAGATAGAGGGATAGCAAAGGGGAAGGACTGCAGAATGAAACTGACCAAATTTCATACATACTAGGTGCAAGTATTAATATATTACAATGATCTACTTTTACATGTAACTGTAATGCACAAATTAAATAAAGAGATGGAAGACTTGGGGTGGATAAAGGGGAGGGATGATGAGGCAAAAGTGGGGCACTGGGGACTGAAATGAAGTAAATTATATTATATCCAATTATAAATATGTCAAAATAAACACTATTATATATAGCTATAATACATTAATAAAAATATTTTAAAAAATAAATAGCAAGAGAAGAGATGATGCATGAATCTCCAAACACCCAAATTAGTAGAAAAGCATGTCAATTTATGTAAAAATAGATTATCATATGACTAATTATATTCATAACATGGAAATAAACTATCCAACATAACTTTGAAATTGTACACATTTTTCTTTTAACATCATTCTTTTTCGTCACAGAAACAACCTTTACTAAGCCTGAAGGGTTTATATCCAATTGTAATTTGTTGGTTCTTTAAGCATTGTTATGATAAAATTAAAATGAAATCTGTTAACATGTCACAGTCTTAACCAATGTACAATTTTATTTACTACCTAATGCAATTCTCACAGTAATGTATACTATAGGAAAACATATAATATTATTAATTCTTATTTTATGGATAAGTGTGTCACAGAGTTTTAAGTAACATTCAACAATAAATACATGCAAAAATAGCACCTGAAACAAAAATCTCTGACTGTTTAAGAAGCAAAAAAGATACATGGGAAAGATTATTATATGATCAGCATGTGGTCAAAATACATAGGCATGCATATGTGAAATAAACTGTGGATATTTTAAGGTATTATTTCAGCACATCTAATGCTGGTTTGCTCTACATGTGAGGACAATGACACAGAAGGCAAAGACATATTTGCTGTCTTCTCTGCTTGCTGGGAGGAAAAGAGTTCCATCAGAATAGATCTAAAAAGCTAACTTTATGAAAAAACAATTTTTTAGAGTATATTGCTGTTAAAAATATGATTAATCAAAAATTAAATGTGGGTATCATGATAAATTCTCTTACATATAATAATGCTTTGGCCAAAACTTTTAATTTCTTACTATGACCAAATTCCCTTATTTATTTTATCTGCTCCAGCCTGAATGAAAGAATTATATCATTTCTGATACTTCCTACTCTCCATGATTAATTGGATATAATACTGGCCCAATTTATGCCAATTAGACTTGATTTCCAAAGAAAATTTTAACTAAGCTGCAATAATATTTTAAAAGGAGGGTTGTGACCATTTAATGTTTATCACCTGCATCTCTGCTCAAATCAGCAGTGTGTTCACCAAGCAGGTGGTAACTCAAACTGAGACACTTTGGACAACTAAAATCCATCAGAGATCCATATTTACTTAAAACTCAGTGATTTTCTTACATCGCTATTGTCCTATTTTGTCATGATCATAGATATTTCCTTGTAGTTCAAGGTTACTTACTTAACTTATCAATAATTGGCAGGCTGACATCATAATTTGGAGGATAGGAGAGTTACTGATGATGTCTGTTTCAGTTGTCGTAAGATCCTTATCAGTCTTTCTGTTTTATATAACAACAGTATAGAAAGAGTAGATGCAAATTTCTTTGAGATTTAAGAATAAGGCACTGTACCAATGCTGACTTCTTTCACAAATATTTCTGTAGGCATACAGATGTTTATAATTACCTCAGTATTTAAAAATCATAAATAATATAAATGTTCTGACATGAAACGCAACACTCATAAAGAATTAAAAATAAAAACTAAATTTGTTTCCAGAAAACTAATACAATCTAAGAATAGCCAATATCTTGTATTCATTACCCAGAAGCAAAGAAATACTGGATCCCAATAAGATGGCATACCAATTCTATTTCTTATCTAAACTCTTTTCTGTGGGACATAAAGCACTAATGTTTATGTGCACACTTTGCTTTTTAGTATTAAATGGTCTTAATAGCATTTTATTTAAGTTATGAATTATAGTATTCTTTCTCTGTTTTTGTTATCTTTACTGTAGGTACTCAAATCTACAGGCAAATTATGAAAATAATAAGTCTAAACCACTAATTTGTCCTATTTAGTTATCACAGAATGGAACAATAATCTTGACCAATCCCCTTGTATTCTTTGCAAAATGAAGAAGTACAATTTAATTTGGTTTAGGCTTTAAAAAGCTAAGAGAAAACAGAAATTAGATCAAGGCAATGAAGGAAATACTTGACACTTCAATGATCTACACATAGCTGTAGATATATGAGAATAAGCTTTCACACAGCTCATTCATTGCAGGTCATTCAAGTGAAACACAGTTTTACCCTTATAAAGAATTCATTTTACAAGCAATAAATGCCATTTGATTTAAACTACTCACATGATAAAATTATTTAATCAACTAATGAGAAATAATTGGTGATAAACACAAATTATGAGTATGCAGGAATAAGCAAAAACTTGTGTGCTTTGATACTCTTGACTCTAATTATTATGCTACCTTGAGAAAAGATTTTTTTAGTATGTAAAGCATATTGGCTCATTAGATATAAAGTAATTCATCTTTTGACTTTTGTTAAGAATCTGGTTAATGTCTTTATTTCAAATACACATATGTATATATAATAATATGATAGAGAGGTGTATACCTGGCACAGATAATGGATGGAGGATAGTTGGGTAGATAAACAGAATCTTTGGTTTTATATGAATCAAGAAAAAGAATTATAGTAAAATATTAATATATCTTTACTGATACTCAGGATTAACTTTATAAATTTTGCTTTCAATTTTGTTCTTATCTTAACCATGAAGAGATAAGAAAGCTGCTGCATTTCTGGGTGAAATATGTCAGGTAATCTTAATAGCAAGTGTTATTCATTTATTAAGAACAAATAAATCTAACTTTTTATATAGAGAAGAAATATCAAACAGAATGCATGGTTCTAAAATGTATGCAAATTTTATATCCATTATGTTACTGAGATTTAATAACTTTTTCTTTTTAAAATTGGAAATATCTTTTGAAAGCACCAAGTACACTACCCTTCAAAAGTTTTAAATGATAATTTGATAGACAATCATGAAACCCTTAAACACATTGATTATGCAAGTCTTGTAAAAATATAAAGAATGTTAATGAGATTGTTAAAAGAAATAAAAATATATTGTGTTTGCATACATCATGCTAATTCTAGCTTCCATTTATTTGTTTTTTTTTTATTTTATTATATTTGGAATCCTGCAACTGACATTAGTTTTAGCTTGATTAAACCCCACTCAAATTTTGAGACTTATTTCTGGAATCAATCATTAATTTTGAACTACTTATCCATTTCATGCCACTTTAATACTTGGTGAAGAATCTATTATTATACTTCTACATTGCATAATAATTGTCTATGTAAAGACTCTCTTGTTGTTAGAATGTTACTTTCCTGAAGGTTATAATTGTTTTTCATAGTTGTAACCCCACCCCATAATACTGTGTCTTACATAGTCCTGAGCTTCTCAGACTACTAATCCATTAATTATTTAATGAATAAATTATTAAATTATTAAATTTAATAATTATTAATTATTACATAAACCAGTTTTGCCAGTACTGTCTTCTGCAAGCAAACACCAGGCTTCTGGCAAGTGAGACTACTACTGCTACTGCATTTCTGAGTGATGTTGAAACACCCAGAAAAAAGATATAGATCACTCTCCTACCCCAGCCTCCTCATTAGGTTATTTCTGAAAAAATTATTTTGAAAACCTTACAGTTAACAGAACCCACAGTATAGCATGCCATGCCACTGTGATTTTGTCATGGTCCAAAACACAAGACGAAAATATAACAATAAATAGAAAAGATGATATGAAGAGATTCATTAATTGTTAGGTATGTATTCACACAAATTGTTTTGAAAGTGTTAGTAGCAGCCTTATTTATAATGTCTCCAAATTAAAAATAGCCTAATTACATATTAATGAAGGCATGGATGCACAAATTGTGTTATATTTGTAAAATGACATCTTAACTAACAGTAAAATAAATGGGTCACAAATACATGAAGCAACAAGTATAAATCTCTAAAATACAATGGTGAAGAAAAGAAACTGACAAAAAGGGAATATCATGTATGAATATATGTACACAAATTATAGACCAAAAAAAAACCATCTATGCTGAAATAAATTAGAACGTGGACAAACTCTTGAGTTTGAGACAAGGATTGCCTGGGAAAGGGAACAGTGAACTTTCTGAGGTCATAAAGATATTCTTTATTCTTTATGCTTATAAAGATATGCTTTGAGAGGGTTGCAGATCATATAAGTATATGCATTTGTCTTAGCATCTCTGTGATTTTAATATTGGTGTCATGTGCTGTATGTAATTTAAACATAGATTTTAAAAAATATAGATAAGATATAATAAGTGGAGAACTTCAGAGGCTTATAGTAAAGTGTATATGTAAATAAAAATTTTACACAATAGCCAAAATAGTATTAAAAATTAATTTGTCTGGGCTCACTGGCACACACCTGTAATCTCAGGCAGGAGGATTGCAAGTTTGAGGTCAGCCTCAGCAACTTAGAGAGGTCCTAAGCAACTTAGCAAGACATTGTCTCAAAATTAAAAATAATAACAATAATAAAGGCTGAGAGTGTGACTCAGTGGTTAAGCACCCCTGGGTTCAACCCAGGGTACCAAAAAGAAAAAAAATTAATTTGTATGATATATATGTGAATTTTTAGAATTATTATGAAGATTTACAGTGAACAAGAGCACGTAGGATTGGAGTAAAGATAAATAAATATATCAAGGGTCTAGAATACATGGTTGAGAAAAAACTCGTAAAGATAATGAATAGATATTCAAGCAAAGGGATCATGGGAATTTAAAAGTGGAAAGAATACGATTTAGCTGCAATAAATGCAATGGAATCATCCACATAGCTGTGTGAAATAACTGTGAATCTCAAAGCCCTGCTACACCTGATACACACAGTATAATTCAAACCTGAACCTAAAAACAAAACACAGAAACATTTTAGAAGACACTTTCAAATAGTTTTGAAAATTTGGAGTAGACAAAGGTTTCTTTTTCAGTATAAAACAACATACTAGACCTAAAAAAAAAATACGCTAAATTGAAGTTCATGAATTTCAAGATTTCTGTGTACCAAAGGACATCATTAGAAAAATGAAAAGAGTTTCAGAGACCTGAAGACAATATTCATCTCATGTGTATCTGGTTGTGTTCTGTACATAAGATAAATGGATTTTTTTTTTGAAACAGTAATTAAAATAAACAACCAATTGAAAAGGAGAAAAAGCCATGGGGCTGGGGCTGTAGCTCAGCGGTACAGCGCTTGCCTAGCATGTGTGAGGCCCTGGGTTCGATCCTCAGCACCACATATAAATAATAAATGAATAAAATAAAGATCCATCAACAACTAAAAAAAAAAAATTAAAAAAAAAAAAGAAAAAGAAAAAGCCATGAGAAAGTGCTCAACGCCATTCATCACTGAAAAATTTTTAATGACAGCACATAACATCTAGAATGGCTAAAACTAAAAGGACCAACACTTGTTAGGAAAGATGTAAAGCAGTTGAAATTTTACAAATTTTTCTAAAATTTATGACTATGGGAAACTTTTTGGAAGTGTTTATATTTATAAAGTTCAATATATACTTCTTGTATGACCTAGCATAGCACAGCTACTTATTTAACCAAGATAAATAAAAGATGATGTCTACACACAAGAGATCCGCAAAGAGACAGAGATAAGAATGTTTATAGATGTATTATTCATAATATCCCAAAATAAAAACAGATAAAATGTCCATCAACATGAGAATAAAGTTTGATAAATAATGAATACTTCTCCAGTATTAAATGGGACATTGTATTAATATTGCCATTGACATGGAAGGATCACAAAAATATTGTGATGAGAAAAAGAATAGACATAACAAAGTTTGTCTATATATCATGATTAAAAACAGACAAAGCTAACCCATGCTGATAGATATCAAAGCAGCAGTATCTCCTGATAATAGTGAAAATGTCCAGGGAAGGGGCCCTAATAAATTTCTCGTAGCTAAGGAAAAGTTTAACATCTTGATTTATGTTGTGTTTATACAGATGTACACACTTGTGGACACTTAATATGCAATATGCTTAAAGTCACACTTTTATTAAGTATAAACTATACCAAATACAAATCTGCATGTTGATTATACATTTGCTATTTTTTGGTCCTGCAGGATATGTTTAAAGTCCTTGACTATATTTTAGAATTTTACTTAAAAAAATAGAAGAGTTACAATCATGTTGAGCATTTTTTAAATTAAAAAGATAACTAGAATTTCCTACTTGCCCATCATACTCCACCTTGTTTGTGTGAGATGCGCTCTATTAAATTTTTCAAGCTAGTGTTTTACTTGATATTACTTGATCTTATTATTTCAAAAATCTAGCTGGAACTGTGGGAGTCATTCAAAATACGTTTCTTCTCTTTGCTTTTTTTGGGGGTTTGTTTTTGTTCTTTTTTTTTTTTTACCTAAATCTTTCACTAACTGTTATTTTCACATTTTAAGTCTTCAATCTCGAAACAGTGAATTTTTGCTCACTCCTTTGTTCGCACATTAATTTGCTTTTGGAGCACTGTGATTTCACAAAATTAATCAGAATAAAGATGGCATTGACTTTTTGGGAAGTTGGTTGTATGAAGGCTCTACAAAAAGTTTAAAAGCTATCTAAAGGAGATATAAAAGAAAGCAAACAACAAATTAACGTTCAACAAGGACATAAAACAAATTTTGGAAACTGGGAGATTTTGTTAAAGAGGTTGAATGACTGACAAGTGGCATAAGATTAAGGAATGAATACATATAATCTGTAGAGTGCAAAGACTTAGATTTAACAAGAGTTTTGCCATTTATTGATTGTGTGACCTCTCTATGTTTCAGATATGCTTGCACTATATTAAAGCTAGTAATAGTCTCATTTTATAATTGCACTTATTAAACACAATATTAAATATTAATGAGTTGGCACATAGAAGAATCTGTATAAATATTAATTCTCCTTTACTAGGGTGAAACATTCAAAAGTCAGTGTGAAGATGACATGCAGAGGCACAGAAAGTGGATTTAGTATTTAGGAAGGTGATAAAGAATATAAATAGGTGTGCTTAAGTTAGCCAGAAGTTCAAATTGACAGAATATATCCAGACACACAGGAGATAAGTGCACCAAATCTCTGGCCAAAGATTTTCTATCCATCTGTAGATTCTGACTTTTAAAAATAGCAATGAAACTTTTATTTTAGTATACATTTAGACTAGGGAAAACATAAACTATTAAAATATTAAATAGGTATTGAAGTTCTGAAAAATTTGCCAAACTTTTTGAAAGAAAAATTGCTTTCAAAATAAAATTGGGCTTCAAAATAAAGATATTTTACACCAGAACTTCCAAGCGAGTTTCTACGATCCACAAAATCTTTCACTGCAGAATTACTTTTGAACATTTTGGCCAACACCACACTCTCTTCTTTCTATTCATGCCAATCTCTTCCTTTTGATTCTCAGATAGCTTTCCACATTAAAGAAATATTCTGATTAGCTTCATAAAAGTGAATTCCCAGAAAAATGGGATTCACAAGACATAGAAATAAGTGTGCTTACTAAAATTCACTGTGGTAATTTGAGTTGGCCCAGACATCAGTCATTCTTGGTCCTTAAATAGTAAGAAGGGAAAGCAAGCAAGGGATTGGATGAGCTCCAGTTTCCATGGCAGGACAAAAGCAGTTGAAAGTGATCTGGTTACAGAGATGCCAAGGAATGGGGGACTACTTTTAAGTACAGTGTCTGTAACAGTGCTTTCAGGGGCACAATTTTTCATGATCCATTATGGCCTAAAGCATTTGTAAAACTAAATAGGAATTAGTAAACCAAAAAATGGCCATGTATACAAATGTAATGGTAGTGTCAAAATGTTTTCTGCTCAAGCTTAACTATTTAATTCAAATTAGAATAGTACCAAATAATTCAATGACTAAGATAGGATTAGTCTATGGAGTTTGAGTAGCACAGGACTATATAACATATTAGTCTTCATCAATGGTGACCTGATAATGCAACTCTATCAAAACAAACAAACAAACAAAAAAACAAGAAAACCCAACAAAACAAAAGGCTACAGTGCTCTCCAATTTTTATAATGATAACCTTCTGTGTATAGTTTCATAGAAGTTTCACAATCTACTAGCATTGCATTAAATTTATACAATCTACTCTTGAGCATCTTGAGGACATCACTGGCTTAATCCTAATTTAACTAATGGTCTGTAGAACTTTCAGAATCTGTCTGTCTTATCAGTGACAAATGTGGCCAATGGTCAAGTTTTGGGGATTAATACCCAAAGACACACAGTTTTTGTAAAAAATGTGTTTGTTATTAGTATATTTCAAGAGATAATTTCTGCATGCTCTCCTGGGAGAGAGAGAGAAAAAAAATAAGACCAACAATTTCATTTAGAAGATGGTAGGATCAGGGAGTTTTTAAAATTTTAAAATTAGAAGCAAATTAGGGTGTTATGGTTTTGATATTAGGTATCCCCCAAAAGCTCATGTGTGAGATAATGCAAGAATATTCAGAGGTGAAATGACTAGGTTAGAGAGTCTTAATCCAATCAGTGAATTAATCCCCTGACAGGGATTAAATGAATGGTAACTGTAGGTTGGTAGGGTGTGGATGGAGGAAGTGGGTCCCTGGGTGTGTGTCTTTGGGGTACATGTTTGGTGAGCTGAACTTAGTCTCTCTCTTTCTCTGCTTTCTAATGATTATGAGAGCTGGTCCCCTCTGCCACACTCTTCTGCCATAATGTCCAGCTTCACCTCAAGTCCAGAGGAATGGAGCCAGCTATTTATAGATTGAGACCTCTAAAACTATCTGCCCCCAATTAAACTTTTCCTCCTCTAAAATTGTTCTTGTCAGATCTTTTAGTCACAGAAGTGAAAAAGATGACTAAAACAGGGTTATCCATTAGAAAAGTTGATCAGAACCACAGAGCATTTTATAGAATCAGATACATATATTTGTATGATATATATATGATATCATATATCATATATGTATCTGTATGATATATATATATATATATATATATATCATACAGAATCTTAAGTACCCCTGCCTTAAATTATAAGTCAGAAATAGCTATCTTAATTTTACAGGTTATTATCATTATTTATTAGATCGAAAACTGAGAGGACTTGAGTTGGGCATGGCGATACAGGCCTGTAGTCCCAGTGGCTCAGGAGGCTGAAGCACAAGGATCACAAGTTAAAGCCAGCCTCAGCAACTTAGCAAGAACCTAAGCAATTTAGCAAGACCCTGTCTCAAAATTTAAATAAATAAATAAATAAATAAAAAGAGGCTGGGGATATGGCTCAGTGGTTAAGTTCCCTTGGATTCAATTCCTGGTACTAGGAAAAACAAAAACAAAAACAGGATTTGAATAAATTGTTGAAGATCTGAAAGACGGAATACAACACAGCTAGGATCTGAAACGTGGTATGACTCCAAACCTATCATCTTGACATGAAAATGACACTTTGGCACTTGGTTCTTGGAATGTAGTCTACAAAGGGAATGAAGTTAAAACAAGGATATTTGTATTTACTTGTAAGTGTCTTTAGTTCTCAAGATTCATGGGAGATTCTTCAAGAAACACAGGCACCTAGAAAAAATGACTTATTGCAATTCAGCAAAACCTACATTAAGTCATCCTAGGTTAAGTCACTTTGCTGAGGGACTTGGTTATTAAGTAATATCTTTAGGCTTTATTAATGCATCATTTGAATGAAAAAATAACTATAAATATATTCAAGATTTAAGGCTCAAATAAAATAATAATTGTGCATATCTCATATATTATCTTTGTAATCATTTAATCATTATGATGATTAGCAACTCAGAATTTAAGATATCTTATGCTTGCAGATGAGATCCAGCAGATTTAAGTACAGGGTGTGGAGAAACACCAGAAGTGGGGAAATGAGCCCAGACAGAACTGTGCCTTTGATGTCATGAAGCATCCAGTAGTAGGTATATTTTTTTCAGTGTTCTTTGCTCACTTGTACTTAGTCCATCTAAAGAAGTTCAGATGAATACAAACAGTAGTGGTAGAAAGAAAGTAGCTGCAATTCTTTTCAGTAACTTGCTCTTGCTCTTTGTTATGTGTTGTTGCTCATAAACAAGGTATATTTTTTTACTGACGGAAAATTATAGTACATATACTAGCTGTTTTGAACAGAATTTGTCAATATGAGATGTGTGGTATGGTCAATGTACACACATGCATTATTAGTAAATCAATTCAGAAAAGTTAAAATGATATATGTAATGGCAAAGTTTTAGAGCCACAAACATATCTCCTCTCAAAAATACTAGATTTATGTTATTTGAAGATGCTGAGTGTAGGGTAATATTAAGGAGCCACGGCAATCTAATAACATTAGAAATTCCACATAATCTCTACCAGTCTATTTACTAAGATGCTCATTAATATCAGCCCTAACCCTTATATGAAATCAGGGAAACATTGCTTAATTTCAAGCTGCCACTTTTATCTCTTCTCTTTCAGGTGCTGGGTATTCTCCTGAAAAATGTATGCCATTGAGGAAACGTTTTTTTTTTAAATGATTTTCTGAGAGCATTGAGTTTCTTATAATTAGCAAATATTGGGTTATATCTCTCTTGGTATAATTAGATACATTGTTTGAATCACTCTGTCAGCTCATAAGAGAGTCAAAATCTATAAAGCTCTCCATAATTATCACTTGCTTTTTTATGGCTCACTTCAAAAACATTCTCATCATAATACAACAAACCAAAGACTCATCTTTAGATATGTATATTAGGAAAAGAAAAACATTAGGATAACTGCAGGCACCATATTGTTTCCTAGAAAGAATTTCTTTGGTTTAGAAAGAAAATCTTGATAGACCATATTCAGTAGGGAAGTCAGGGCTCAGAAGGCAAGGTTGAGACTATAGATATAGCCACCTGCCCAAGCAGGCTTTTATGTAGAAAGACATAGTAAACATATGGTAACCCAGTAGGGTGAGAGTCAGTGGAATGGAAACTCCGATTTTTCTCTTTTCCAACCTTTGATTTCCTGCTGCTTTCTCCCACAGGTTAAAGGCAGCTGGATGCCAGAAAACAAAGGAGCTCTTGCTGGCAGTCCATACACATCATGTCCCCAGGATTCAGAGCAAGGTGACATGGATAAAGAGTGGATCAAGGAGAACAAATAAAATCTACTGTACAAATTGAGAGCCACAAGCTCCACCTATGAAGTTCCTAGAAATGTGCGATGGGGGTAAATGGTCCAGACAAAAGTAAAAGAAAAACACAAAATGGAAAGTGATTCTGAGCAACAGACACATATGCCTTTGGGGACTACTAAGAAATCTGGCCAGAAAGAAAAAAACTGACAGTAATGTGGCCAAAAGCCTTTTAATAATTGGCATGTGGGTGTTTCTTTCGGTCTTGTCAACTTAGCTATTATGTTAACTGCTTTCGCTGCCACCACCTCATCCCCACAAGTGCCTTCAATTACAGTTAGCTACATACACTTTTAAAGAAAATGCTCCAGTATGGAGTAAAGGAGAAAGGAGCCACTGGATAAGAAAAATTCAAAATTAAAAACCATCAGTGAACCTATGATCCCAGAGCCTCTTCTGTGCCATGAACCAGCAAATTTCCAAAAGAATTATCAGAGACATTGAGAAGGATACTTCTGGGTCATCCATCCATGTGGAATAGGATTGGGCTAAAATTTCTCCTGACTATTAAAGAACAGAGTGAAAACAGTTGACATCCAAGGTGTATAAGAACCATGAAAATATACTCAGCACATTTTCAGCTCTACTACCTATCTCAATGTTAAGACTGCCACTTTTTAAATACAGAAAATAATATAGGAGTTTTTAAAAGAAAGTAAAATCATATTTTTATTTTTCACATATTTTTCATGAAAATCCTGTTGATCTCTAGAAATTAATGAAACATAAAAAGTACTTAGCATGAAAAAAGAAAATTCACCTATGGTATTTCTTTTCTTTCTTCCTTCCTTCCTTCCTTTCTTTCTTTTCTTTTCCTTTTTTCTTTTTTAGGGAAAGCAGGGAAATGTTTAATGTAAAGAAAATTTTTACCACACATGCTTTGCATTTTGTTATGTAGTTGATGATGAGTGACATAATCATAAGATTATTATACTTTTACTAGCTCTTATTTATTTATGTGTTTATTTATTTATTCTACTTAGGTATACATGATAGCAGAGTGCATTTTGATTCATTGTACACAGATGGAGGATAACATTTCATTTCTCAGGTTGTAGGTGATATAGAATCACGTCAATCATACATGAAGCTAGGGCTATGATGTCCATCTCATTCCACCATCTTTTCACGCCCCCTCTTCCCTCTCTCCTCTTTGACCAAAATTTCTCCATTATTCCTGTGTCCCTTCCCCCATTATGGATCAGCATCCACTTATCAGAGAGAATGTTTGGCATTTGGTTTCTTGGGATTGGCTTACTTCACTTAGCATGATCTTCTCCAGTTCCATCCATTTACCTGCAAATGCCATAATTTTATTCTCTTTTGTTGCTCAGTAATATTCCATTGTGCATATATACCACAGTTTCTTTATCCATTCATCTATGGAAGGGCATCTAGGTTGGTTCTACAGTTTAGCTATTGTGAATTGAGCTGCTATAAACATTGAAGTGGCTGTGTCACTGTAGTATGCTGTTTGTAAGTCTTTAGGGTATACACTGAGGAGGAGGATAGCTGGGTCAAATGGTGGTTCTATTCCAAGTTTTCTAAGGAATCTCCATACTTCTTTCTAGATTGGTTGTACCAATTTGCAGTCCCACCAGCAATGTATGAGCATGCCTTTTCCCCCACTACCTTACCAACAATTATTGTGGTTTGTATTCTTGATAATTGCCATTCTGAATGGTATGGGATGAAATCTTAGAGTAGTTTTGATTTGCATTTCTCTAATTGCTAGAGATGTTGAACATTTTTTCATATGTCTGTTGATCAACTGTATATCTTCTGAGAAGTGTCTATTCAACTTCTTAGCCTATTTATTGATTGGGTTTTTTGTTTTTTTTTGTTGTTAAGTTTTTTGAGTTCTTCATATATCCTGGAGATTAGCACTCTATCTGATGTGTGTGTGTGTGTGGCAAAAATTTGTTCCCAGAATGTAGGCTTTCTGTTCACTTCATTGTTTCTTTTGCTGAGAAGAAGCTTTTTAGTTTGAATCCATCCCATTTATTGATTCTTGATTTTACTTCTTGTGCTATAGGAGTCTTGTTAAGGAAGTAAGGGCCTCAGTGAGGCCTGGGACCACCCTCAGTTTCACGCCAGAGTTCCTGCCAACCGGCAGGAGCACAGGCCAGGGCCCAAGACCACCTTTACTAGCTCTTTAATACAGAAAAGGGAAGTTTCTAACATAAGATACATAAAACATCCACATTCTACCTCCTAACACTTGGCTTAGATGCTTGATGTAATAGAGATTTGTGTCCTGAGCTCCTCATAATGAGGCTTATGTTCTAAATAGGTTTACTACATAAATGAGTGAAGGTAATATCAACATAAGGCCCGAAGACTGCCATTGACTCAGAATACATACTGCTTTAATGACCGTTTTGCACAGGTGCGGAGTAATCAAATATACAGATACACTCTATTGACTGGAAAATGTGGCTGTGTATAAAACTGAAGAATTTATTTGATAACTAGTATCTTTTCTCTTGAGAATTTATTAGCATAAAACAATATTCAGAAAATTTCATATCTATATCATCACATCAATGATAACATATACCAAAGAAATTTTCAGCAGGAAACACTTTCAAAACTAGTGATTGCCAGAGGAATTTAAGAAGTTTAGATCTGGGTGGCATGTCAAGGTATTATTTTATTTTACTGAGTATCTAAGAGCTTTTCACATGCTAAAATTATCCTTTAATCTTTTTGGTTATTCTAGGAATATAGATTCATTGTTCATCTGATTAAAAAGCACAAAGCCACCCCGACATCCTTCTGAATGTAAATTTTTCACAGATGAATGATAATAGCTTTCCTTGGAAAGCATGATTTACATTCAAGGACACTAGATATGAAGTAAAAGATGGAGATAAACATAATTTTCTTTGGCTATCACAGAATTCCTTAATTACATAAATCTTTGGGGAAACAGTGGGAAGAAAGTCACTGGTAAGAAGCAAATTAATCACCCTTATAAATTTCTTCAAGAAATGCATGACAAAGTCACTCTCTTGAAAAGATGAGTAGTTGTAGCATATGATGAGAGGAATTTCTATAATGATTATATATTTTCCAGAAGTTCAAAGATAAGAGCAAGTCCCACTCTGAATAATATCTAAACTTTTATTATGAAAACTGCTTCTGTAGTTTTCATGTCAGTCCATAAAAAGTGACTATTAATTATTTATCTTTGGTGGGAAAAATTGTATTTAAGAAAAGGTTAGTAATTGATATTAAATATTACTACCTATATAATAAATGTTACAATTTGTTTATTACTAAATGAATAAAATGTTAATGTTACTATTTATATAGCTTAGGGTTTCAGAGTTAAAGATTGTAAGTTAAAAATGACATCTGTTTTCTTCTGTTCACTAAAGAAATTTTCTCTTATCACTTGCAAATGTTTCAGTCTTTGTATTTGGTTTTCAAGTCTAATGTGACATATAATACAGGATTCAACCCACTATATCCACAATATAATGATTGACATGCTTTGATGTATGCCCTCTGTTTGTTATTTATTTTCTGTGTGTGTTATATATCCCCCTCATATCCACCTGCATCATGCATGTATTTCTACTTTACTATTGTTGTTTTAATAAGTGGAGGTTTTCTGGTGTACTATTATAAATATTTGCTATCATTTAATAATCTGTTTTAGTGTGTTTATCTTAACTTACTAAACTTTCCTTTGGAGTAGTGTTAAAACAATTCAAGAAAGCCAAAATTTTCTTTCAAATATCATCAAATTTTCCCTTCATTTTACTCTTTTCAATTATATAATACATCTATTTATGTATCTATATAGCATCTTCATTATAAATTATTTAGAGATAGTTATAATTTATATCAAATATATATTTGCCATTATTATATATTATATATGTATTATATACTGTTATTATTGTATATATACTGTCCTTATCTTCTACGTGATACCTTTATGAATGCTGCTTCTCTTTCAAATTTCTATTATTCTCTGGTGTCATTTCCTTTCATCTCAAAGTGCCTTGTTCACTAGTGTTTGCTAGACAGACCTGAGAATATTCAGTTCTCCCAGTATTCCTTTACCTGAATATGTCATTATTTTGCCTTCATATTTGAAAAACATGCATTTGCCTATTATAGAATTTTTTACTAACCCCCTTTTTTTGAATTTTGAATATTTAATCCCACTGTCTTCTGCCTTCTCTGTACTGTTTCTGGTGAGCACTGTTATGGTTTGGATGTGAGGTGTCCCCCAGAAGCTCATGTGTGAGACAATGCAAGAAGGCTTAGGCGTGAAATGATTGGGTGCTGACAGCCTTAACACAATCAGTGCATTAGTACATGGATAAGGATTAAGAGAGTGGTAACTGAAGGCAGGTAGGTGTGGCTTGAGATGGTGGGCACTGGGGGCATGCCTTTGGGGTATATATTTTGTATCTGGTGAGTGGAGTCTCTCTGTCTGCTTTTCTGGTATGCTTTCTTGAGCCACTTCCCTCCACCATGATATATTGCCCTTCTGCCATGATATTTTGCCTCACTTCCAGGCCCAAGGAATGGATCCAGCCTTCTATGGACGAAGTCTTCGGAAATCATAAGCCCCAAATAAACATTTCCAACTTAAAATTATTCTCATCAGGTCCTTTTAGCCACCGCAGCAAAAATGTTGACTAAACCAAGGAGTTAGCATTCATCTTACAGAAGCTCCCTTTTATGCAATATGTAATTTCTCTCTTGCTGTTTTCAAAATTTTCTCTTTGTCTTAGATTTTCAACATTTTGACTATGATGTGTTAAGGTGGGAATCTTCTTGTATTTCTGCTAATTTCAGTTCTAGATCTTCTGGGGTGTTTAATAATTTAATCAAATGGAATGGGTGAGGTTTTTGCTTGCAATTCCATCAAATGGTTTTTCCTGCCTCTTAATCTTCTGGGCTCCCATTTTATGTGTATTAATGCTACCAGAGGTAGTCTCTAACTCTCAGTGATTTTAATTTTTATTTACTGTAATGTGGAAGAATATCCTCTTTTGTGATAAAGCGCCTAATTTTTGCTGAAAAACTGGGTGTATTAGATATATATTGTGTGAATTCTGGATTCTATTCACCCCTCTTCTAGGTTTTTGCTTTTTTTTTTTTTTTTTTTTTTTTTTTTTTTTTTTTTTTTTTTTTTTTTTTTTTTTTTTTTTTTTTTTTTTTTTTTTTTTTTTTTGCTTTTGCATTGCTTTTTAATTTATTTTCTGTTCTGTTCTAATTCATTTTGTGAAATCTGTCTTCCCCATAATGCTTGGTAAGTGTCTGTCTGCTCAGTTTTTTGTTTCTTGTTCTTGAGTTCCAACCCTGTCTCTAGTTGTCCCTAGGTCATTGTGCCCCGTTTTTCAGGCAGTGATTGGTCAGTGATTGGTTGTCTTGAGGTGCTTTAATCCAGCAAGTGCTCTACACTTGTTGATGATATAGACAAGACAGCCAAATATTCAGTTTATCTACCCTGAATAATTGGTAATTTTTTCAAGAAAATGATAGATAAAATTCAATATCTTCAATAGCTTAATTTCAAATCTTTTTTGGGGGGAGGCTGAAGCATATATTTGATAATTTTTTTTCTTTTTTCTCCCTAAATTTGTAAAAAGTAGTATATCTCTATTTCAGCTAGTTCCTCCTTTCTTAAATCTTTCTTACCCTTTCTCTTGTTCTCTTCATGTGTTCCTTTTGAAGTTGTCACATGCTTTCGAGTTCTTTTGAGTGCATCAGGCACTTTTTTCTTCCCCTAAAATTTCATCTGTTTCTTGCATCTGCATTTTTGGTCAATATTCACTTTCATCTATATTTCATTTTATTTATGTTCCCTTTCATTTATATTGCATTTTCTTGAACAAATCACATGTAAGTATTACTCTTTCTATTCATATAGTAACTGATTATTTTTTCTTATTTTCCTCTTTGGTTATTGAGATCCATGTGCACTTATGTAAATATGAGGGTAAGATTGATACCTATGATTATTTGTGGTATTTTAATTCTGATTATGAAATATAAGTGTATAGTAAATTATAAGAAAATCAATTTCAGGTTGAGCCATTGCACTACCTAGTTAAAAAATAAAGTGTAAATTAGTATTTTTTTTTTGCCATCAATCTTCGCTATTTGCTTTGTCTGAACATTTATTATTTCTTTCGTGGTATTTCATGAATATATTTTCCTTTTTGAGTCAATATTTTTAAAAACTTAGGAGGATTCAAATTAAGCATGTCTATATACTCCTGCTTTCCCCACATATCTATTATGTGAAATTTAAAAATTAGAAGTGTAACTGTAACCATGGCTTTCCATAACCTGTTCAAGGAAGGACAATCTGGTGCTGGCTGTCAGTACTTGCTGCTTAGACTACTTAGCCAACATATTTTAGTAGAATTGAACCACAATTTATTTTCAATTGTTGGCATCTTTCTCAACCTATTTTCACCTCAATGGAATGTTACTCTCAAGCTCTACATCTACTTTTGAATAACAGTATAATATGTGAATTATCTTTTGTCTAAATACTTGCTTTGATTGTTGTGGAGTTTAAATATCTGCACATTTATTAGCTGAGGCAGCCAAAGAAATTTTTTGATAATTATATTCACTTATTTTTAAATATACATAATGTAGAAACTTTTTATTGAGGAGTGTTTAGCACAACCTGTGATAAATTTGATAAATGCCAAAACTTAGTGAAAATGATGTTTTGAAAATATGTTTTGTGATATCATTTGGACTCATGATTTGACAATAACACTTTCTTATTCTGAATTTCCTGATCTTCAGGTTCCTTTTGTAGTTTATCACAATTATCTATAATTTTCCCATAACATTTATAATTTAAATTGTCAGTTTTTACTGTCTTCCATTCTAATGCACAAACCTCTTATGATGAAGAGCTATCTTTATTAATGCCTTTGTACCTATAGAGGCTTATTACTTCCAGTCCAGTATCTTTCTCACTGCTGGTGGTGAAAAATATTTCTTAAATAAAATATTTATTGTTAACCAAGTTTATCACTTTCTTAATTCCTCTTTCCTTTCCCCCTTCCTCTTTCTGTTCTTTCATTCATTCTTTCCTCCTGCATGTTTTATAGTCAAATTCTGTATATTGAATACTATTTTAGATGTAAAATGTATTTTTAAGGTAAGAAAAATAGCTACAAAAATACATTGATTTTTAGTTGAGGAACTCACACCAAATAGCTTATCTATGTATACTGGTGGGGGCGGGGGACACAGTAAATTATTCTTTATGTTGGTACTAGACATGATAGAAGAGAGAAAAAGATAGAAGGAGGAAAGGGAAGGAGAGAACAGGTGGAAGAAGAGGAGAATTGAGCAGCTAAGAGGTGAGAGGAAGAGGAGAAAAAGTAAAAGCAGAGAAATTAGAACACAATTTTAATGGAGCAACAGAAAAGCTAGAGAAATAGAATATCCATGGCAAGATACACTTCATTTTTCCCATAAAGGATGCTTTAATGTTAAAAAATATATTTAATATGACACAAAGTATGTTACAATACATTAATTGTGTATAAATATATAAACATGATGTTTAGAGATGTTCAAAGGACATAATAAATAAATATGAGGATATAGAGTCTAATCCAACTAGAATGAGTTAATCTGTGTCAGCACATATTTCATGTAGTTTGAGAATAGTTTCAGCTAATTATTATAGGATAAAGATCTGACCATATTCAGTCAAAAACAAATAACAGCTTAGTAATAATATTCCAAAGAATTTTATATGGAATGATTTTTAATCTTAAGAAAAGATAACAATCAATTCATGCTTATGGATTCACTTTCCAGTAGGATAGATTTGTCTTTACTGTTTAATAAACATCAAAAAAATATAAAGACCATAAATGTACTCCTTTCTAAGAAAATAATTTCTTCTCAAATTATAATGACTTAAATAGAAGTCTACTTTTAAAAGTATCTTACAATAACCCCCAAAAAAGAGATTTTTACATGACTTTTCTTAAAGTATGTGTACATTTATGATCTTATAGTCTTTTTTAATTATTCTGATTAGACAGTAGAATGCACTTTGACACATCTTACATGATGGAGTATAGCTTCTCAATCTTCTGGTTGTACATGCGGTAGAATCACACCAATCGTGCAGTCATATATGAACATAGGGCAATAATGTCTGATTCATTTTACTATCCTTCCTACCCCCCTGACCCCTCCACTCCCTTCACTCCCTTCTGCCTAATCCAAGGTAATTATTCTTCCCTAGTACTGCCCCCAATTGTGAATTAACATCCGTATATCAGAGAAAATATTCAGCCTTTGGTTTTATGGGATTGGCTTATTTTGCTTAGCGTGATATTCTCCAGCTCCATCCATTTACCTGCAAATGCCATAATGTCATCTTCTTTAAGGCTGAGTAATATTCCATTGTGTATATATACCACATTTTCTTTATCCATTTATCTATTAAAGGACACTTTGTTTGGTTCATGGCTTAGCTATTGTGAATTGAGCTGCTATAAACATTGATGTGTTTGCTTCACCTTAGGATGCTGATTTTAAGTCCTTTGGGTATAAACCAAGGATTAGGATAGCTGGGTCAAATGGTGGTTCCATTCCAAGTTTTCTGAGGAATCTCCATACCATGTTCCATAATGGTTGCACCAATTTGCAGTCCCACTAGTCATGTATGAGTGGTATGAGTATACCTTTTTCCCTACATCCTTACCAACATTTAGTGTTGCTTGTATTCTTGATAATTGTCATTCTGAAGGGAGAAAGATGAAATCTTTGTGTAGTGTTGATTTGCATTTCTCTAATTGCTAGAGATTTTGAACAATTTTTCATATATTTGTTGACTGATTGTATTACTTCTGTGAAGTGTCTGTTCAGTTCCTTAGTCCATTTATTGATTGGGTTATTTGATTTTTTGGTGTTAGGTATACTGTCTTGTTTTCACTAATGTTTCAATTGATGACATTAAATTGATAGACAGAAAATTGGAGTGTGATAAATTAACTACATTCTCAATGTAATCTGACCCTCACCATGACACCTATGCTTTTGTAACTCTATCTTTGTTCCAGTTTTTTTTAAGCTCATCTAGCAAATTGGATATAGAGTAATTGTAATGGAATAATACCAGCAAGTTCAACAAGTTAAAGCAAAATAACCATTCAAACTTTATTTATACCTGCACCACTGATGTGCCTCACACTATAAAATCTCCTTTGTAGGTGAGAAAATATTTCAGTCTTCCGTCGCCTCTATCAACAATAGGACTAATTAATGATAATTATGAAGGCTTCCTTTGTTTAAGAGACTTGCTTACTTTTCTACTAGACTATAAGACAGTATTGTTATTGTGGTAATTGTTTCCATTCAGTCAACTTGTAAGGGGAAATATTTCATGCATGTAGAAATTTTTCACCAACCAATTTGGTGCATGGAGTGGTAAAAGAATTATACTGAGTTAGAGTAAAAGTGTGTAGTTGCTAAGTGATTTAGAATCAAATCAACATCTCTGCCTAAATAAGTTATAAAATAAAAAAATTAAAATCATAATTTCTACCAATGGATATTTAAGAAGCCTTCACTTTCTTTTCCAATGATGAATTTTTTTTCAAATTTATGATCTCTAAGCAATCTTCGACCTACAGATCAATGTTGTTCTAACATCTGAGTAATCCTCCTAGCATTTTTTTAAATCCAACCTCTTCTATCAAAGAAACACAGCCCTATGCTTGGGTCAGACACATAGACCTCACCAATAGCAGTGAAAGAATAAGTTTAGTACTATTTATATTGGCAACGATCCTCATATATATTCATTAGCAATTTATGATTCTCTAATGGTTTCATTCAGAAAAATGTAACACCCATTATGAGATAGTTTCTAAGTTAGAGGGAAATAATTGAATGCATATTCCTTGGAACATTTTCAATGTCTGTTAGAAAATGTCAGTTATTTTAATATAAACATAGCATAGAAAGGAAACTATCATTAAATTCTGCAACCCTAATGTTTTCTATTTGAGGAATGTGACTGATGATCACTCACTGTTCTACTCCATAGGAAATTGACTTAAAAAGTGTTTTAATTGCTTAAAGAAGGTACGTATTGAATAATTACAAGTTTAATTAGTTAAAATATGTAAAGACAAATCTTTTGCATTTCAAAACTGTCATCTCTCAAAGAACTTAAATGTCTTGATTGGGCTTAGAATGTAATTAAGTTGTAGTGTTCCTTAGTATGCTATATTTGCATATTAAATTGCATTATTATCTGTCTTATGTTAAAAAATATTTGTGAGTAAAACAATATTTCCACAAGGATAATATAAAATTATGGATGTGTTAATATAACTAATAAACATGATTGTGAAACAGCAACTTCATGCTTTAAATGCTATTTTCTGGGACAGCCCAAGCTTTAAGTGTAAAACCTCATCTTAAAGTATAAAACACAGACAGAGGCTATCATTTCTTCATTTGGTGGTAATATTGTTCTCTTATTTCAAATTCCCTTTAAAATTTATTTTTCCTGTGGTAAGTAGTCATGACTGAATGACAAATGACAAAATGGCATTCTTCTGCTTGGCAACAATTTTGATATGTAATGTTCTGTGTATTTTAAAACTGAATACTTACAAGTAGGCTCAATATGTACATAGAAAAACAGAAAGAAAAAGACAAAAAATATAGATTTTATATGTATATACACATATATATGTATGTACATAGTTATATATCTATAGCTCCATATATATGTATTTGGTATTAATAAATCAAGTTACTAAACTATAAAATAATGTTGATTTTTCATTTCTTAACAAAATTTCTCCTAAAGGCTGAAGGTTGAAGTTAGTATTTAGATTCTCATACAGTTCTGAATTCCACGTCACATAATCCAGTGTGCACAGTTAACTTTCAGTCCTTGTCCTACTCTTTCTTTTCTTACTTCAGACTCCATGACATAACATATGGCCTGTTGTATGTATACCTGAAACCATAGCCCACACGAAAAGGCTCACCTCTTCTCTTTATATTTCCCACACTTATTAACAAATAGAGGCCTCTTGATAACTCTTTGGACCTGGGATATTATAGGGATTTCTCTCTGTTCTATGGGCTAAATACAAGTATAAGCCATGGATATTATAAGTATTTATACATTATTAAGATTTAAAGAGGGAGAGCATACAGATCTCCTAGCAACATCATGGAACAACCTGGTAATGTGTTCTCTCCATCTTCTCTCTCTCTTATATATCTCAAATTTGAAATTTAAGAAGCAGGAAATCTAGAATTGTCAAAACAAAACAAAACAAAAAACACGAACTTGTTCTCTCTAGCCAATAAATAAATAAATGGGAATCCTAGAAAAACAGCAAATTTTTATACAAAAACAATTCCACTCCCGTAACACACCACTGAACTACACACACACACACACACACACACACTACTCAAGGGGGAGGGGAAAGGTTTCTTGAGAGTGGATATAGTGAGATTGCAAAATGATAAATGAATAAGGTTTTGGTATTCAGCAGATTAGCTGTGTCACGGTCGACACCATTGTGCATCTTTGGTCCTTCTACTCACTGCTGCAAGATGGCTAGAGCAGCTCTATCATTACATTCCTGCAGTAGAATGCTTTGTAGTATGTGAAGAAGAGCTTCTCCATGTGTGCTTTGCTGTTACTAGATAGAAAGGCTTATTCTGAAGCACCCCAAAAGGCATTCTCTGACAGTTTTTTATTGGCCAGAACTGAACAGCCCTAATTCAGGTGCTGGGATTTTTTTTCTGAAGTTAAGAAATTTCTAACAGAGTGGCATTTCTTTAACTAGACAGAAGAATACAGGAGGGCTGGGAAAGCTTGAAATGTGGCTTTTGATTTAGCTAAACAATAATGTCTACCATAAGCTGTATTAATAGGGTTTTCTGTTTTAACCATTATATATGACTTCAGTTCACTGTGGTCCACTGTTAATTCTGTGAATCGATCAGCATATTCTGAAATAGCAAATTCCATCTCCAACCAAGAACGCAGGAATCTCTCTGGAAGCAGATCAATAATTCAACAATGTTTTCCTGTGGCTCTGCTAGCTTCATGGATACTTTAATAACACAGAGGGATTTAATCACTATTTCCCAGGATCTAGAGGACACATGCTTTTATCATCAATCTTCCAAAAACCAAAGCGCCACTGGGGTGCAATATATATTCTAACATACTTACTGTGTCACAGTTCTCTCTTACTCGACCAAGAAATTCTACTTTCTTCACCCCCAGCTTTCCCTACTCTGCCTTATAGAGTCCTCAAACTAATGTAAATGTGTTATTCGGTATCTTCAATGTGTACATGAAATAATAACTTCACGTTCTTGCCTGACATTACACCTACCCTGTCTTACTTCTAAGAACACCACTGTAATTGTGCATAACTCTTCAACGGCGACATCATCAGCTGGCATGGATACAGTGCTGGCATTTCCCTAGTCTGCATTGTGCAAGCTAGGTAATTCCATTTTCCTCTTCTCCAACGTTTCTTCTTCTTCAGTTAAGATTCACAGACCATGCTATCAAGAGTATTTCATTATTCATAACTACTATTTTTCCAGATATACTGCATTGTTTATGGAAGCTCTGATACCTGGATAATATTCACTTAGATTTCTACATTTCACAGTAAAATTATGATTCCTTTAAAATGTCCTTAAAAATAAAAATCTCTGTTATTAGATTATGAAGGGGAATGAATGAACATATAAATAAAATCCATGGAAGTACAGAAGAATTTTTAATCTGCTCAGTACAATTCCTTACAAAGAAAAATATATTAACATTTTTTATATTTCCTACAAATTACCTTGCTATAAAATAGACAACAAACTTTTTTGAACTATCAACTTTAAATTAAATTGCCATGTTATAATCTAATAATTGCTGCTTTCACTGATTCATGCCCAGCTCAGGGACTTAGTACATTTTACACCATTGATATTTCTCCAATATATTTAAATTATATGTTTATAGTTGTCAAGATAGCATAAATACTGTATAGAGATACTCTCACATTTGCTCTTTCCATTTTTCTTCATTTTTTTTTTCCTGCATACAGAATTTCTGGTTTGGAGTATTGTTCTTCTGCCCATAAAATACTCTTTACTTTTCTTGGTGATAAACTATTTATACATTGGCCTAAAAATCCTGTATTTTATTTTATTTGTTTATTTTTTTTATTTCGGCTTACACGTTAACAGTGCGAGTTGATTCATTGTACATAGATAGAGGATAATATATCAATTCTCTAGTTGTAAGTTGTATAGAATCACAACATATATGCAGTCATACATAAAGTTAGGGTTATGATGACCATCATATTCCATCACCTTTGCTATCCCCATGCCCCCTCCCCCCTTACACCCCAGTGCACAGAGATCCACCATTGTTCCCATGTCCTTCCCCACATTTTGGATCAGCATCCACTTATCAATGAGAACATTTGGCATTTGGTTTTCTGAGATTGACTTACTTCACTTAGCATGATATTCTCCAACTCCATCCATTTACCTGCAAATGCCATAATTTTATTCTCTCTTATTGCTGAGTAATATTCCATTGTGTATATATACCACAGTTTCTTTATCTTATTTTATAGTTGGAAAGTTATCTACATTGATAGGGCAGATTTTGGGGGAGGGGGGTTAGCACTATTAAGATATGTCAATGTCTTTGTGCCTCTATAGTTCCTTTTGAGATGTCACCTGAAAAATCTAGTTGTCATTTGTTAAAGGTAAATGGTCATTTTCAAGGATAGAGATATTGGAATACAATTAGGTGTCTGATTGTCTTTTATTTTTAGTGATATATGACAAGGGCAGCTGAGATTTATATTCATATACTTTGCTTGGGGTTAGTAAATTTTCCTGAATTTATGGCTTCAGTTCTTTCATCATTTTTTTAAAAAAAGAAATCCCATCCATTTTGTCTTCAAAAATTGCTTAAGCCATGTTCTATTTTTGTTTTCATCTTCTGTAATTAATTTCACCTCTCTGTGGGACTGCCCAAGGGAATTTCTGCTGCAACAGAGATTTCTCTATCCGCATTTTATAACATGGCAGCTACCAACCTCATGTGAGTTTTGAACACTTAAATGAGACCAGTGCTCCTAAGGAACTGAATTTCTGCTTCCATTTAATTTTAACTAGCTTAAAAAAATCCAACAGGAGTCTAATGACTACCTATCAGGCCATGTAGTGTTAGGGGAAACTCAGTCAGATCTACTAAGGTAATTATCCTGGGTATCCTTCCTAGAAATTTCTCTCTCATAATTGATCTACTGACTGCCTGATTAGCTGCCTGTTGTCTTCAAATCAATTCAAGGCACATTTTTGCCTACTTTTTGAGGTTTGTTGCAGTTGTTGATAGGGTGTTTTTTTGTTTGTTTGTTCGTGGAGCAGGACAGGTATTATATGTAATCTACCATTTTCAGAAGTAAAACTTACTTTACTAATTACCTGCATGAAAGTAATAATAAAATTAAACTTCTTTTGGTTCTTCGGTTTATACGATCACTCTTGTCTCTCTTGTATATAAATTAAGTAGTGTCATGGTTCCCACTTTGATGCTGTGGACATTTCCACTGCTTTTACAAAGCAGATATTTATAGTTTTATAATTCTGTTTTTCCACTATAATTATACTTTTTGTTTTCTCTTTTGTATTTTTCTGAAGAGTATAAAAATTCACATAGATATATCATATATTAGAAATCCACCATTACACCACAGATACCAGATGATGTGATTTGATTGATAGAGTATGGAGAGAGAGAATCTCATTTGGTTCATAAGAGAATGTTCCTAATTTTTCCCTCTCCCCCTATCCATTTTAAACAATTAATCAGTTGCTTAAATTATCCCATATCAATTTTTCTCTGACGCTTCGGATTTTTCCCTCTTGACTTTTACTACTGCCTTTAAAGTATTTTTTCTGGCATTTCTAATGAGTTTATATTTATGTTTTCTTTTAAAATAATATTTGTGATTTTGTTTTTATATAGTTATATACAAAATTATTATTTTAGTGTTCATTTCCATATTTCTTCATGCATGGTTTTACCATTATTTTTGACTAATTTTTAAACAGTAGAATCATACCATTTTTCAAGTTTTTTTAATGGCTTATCACATCATACACACATTTTATGGCTACAAAATGTTACGGTTGCATCAATTGTTTTATCTGTAGCTATAGATTTTTTTTAAATTTACTAACTCTGAAAAAGAAGTCTTGAAAGACAGTGGGTGAATTTTCCTGCAGATTTGGACAGGTGGCCACTTTTGGTGTGTGTGAGTGTTTCTTCCTCAAAATTTTTTTAATGCTTAATCTATCTTAAAACACAGAAATGGCAATATGTTTTGATGTGGGATCTAATGTATTAATTTTGCTTGAAATAACCTCCATACTTCAATTTCAATATTCAAATTTATTTTTGCATTTTGGACATATTGACACTTATTTTCAGTATTGACCACAATGTTTATTTTCACTTTTAACATCATAGAATCTGAATGAATATATTCTAAATTTACTTCTTGTAAGATGTTTACTTAAACTGTCAAATATATAGTGAATATTTTCTTACATCTCTGCTTCATATTTATTTATTTATTTTTAATATCTTTATTTTATTTATTTATCTTTATGCAGTGCCGAGGACCGAACCCACTGACTCATGTATGTGAGGCAAGCGCTCTACCACTGAGCTACAGCCCCAGCCCTCTGCTTCATATTTAATACAACAGTAAATAGATATCAGATATATCTTTTATCCTATTTGAGAAAATGATTGGCTTGCTCACATATGTTGTAAATTTCCTTTAATTTAATTTATGTAGTAGAGATACTGTATTAGTATCACAAAGAGCAAGCCATGATTTTTGAAGTTCTCTTTACAAAATTTTAACATGTATGTATTTGGCATACATGGCCAATAACTTTGATTAGGAGTGTGCGTGGTTACAGTATTTTAAATGTTATTTTTCACAATATGCTCAATAATTTATACTAGAATATAATGTCTAGATAAAAATATACATGTAGGAATGTTTAATAATACACATTTTGTAATTTTTTTAGAAAATATTGATTAGATAATAATGATCATTTGTATTGCAAATACATTATTTCAAATATATATTGGGAAATTTCTTTATGGTAACCTAAGAGATAAAGAAAGCCACAATTTAAAATTTCTTATTTATGATTTTGCAAAGAACCTTTACCTTTTAAGTATTTTTAAATTCTTCATATCTCAAATGATGTACACATGCTATTTTAGTGAATCCAGTTAATAGAAACTATATTATTAATATAAAATTAATCTTATTTGTTTGGTCATGGAGAAGTTAATTTGTCTCTCTGGACCTGTATTTTATTTGAAAATTAATAGATTTCAATTATTTACATTTCTAACATTAGCTAAAATAGAAAACATATTATTTTTTATCAATTCTTGCTCTACCTCATCAAACTCTATTTACTGCATCTATCCATACATGCTGAATACACCCATACTCATGCATAGATGTACATATGGATATATACGGATATACAAACAGATGGATATATGTATCCATCTCTCTCTGTATATTTATGTTTATTAAGCCTGAATTTTTATATATACATGAATATATAGGTATGTATGTGTATGTTAATTTAGTCTTAATATCTTGACTAATTTTAATTAGTCAAAACAACTATATTAATTTTTATATGAGTAGGCACATAAAAGGATATAATAATATTAATATTAATACAAATTTAACTTTAGATAAATATTTGCTGAGGATTAAAATATACTACTATAATTCTTGAGATTTTTCTATATAAACTAAAAATATTAAATCTATGATATATTTAGCTGTTTTGACATAAGACTACAGAGAATCCAAATGCAAAGTAACCAACAGCTAAAAAATCATTTCTGAAAAATCACTTTTTTTATATTGAATGATTCATTTTTCTTATAAAATTATTTCTTTATGCTTAAGAAAAGGTTCTAGGAAGTGCATAAAGCAATTGGGGATGGTCAACAAATGTTTTTCCATTTAATTTTCTTTTGCTTATTATTTGTTTTAGTATTTGTATTATTAGCCTTTTTGTTGTTAATGACTAAAAGAACTGACAAGAACAATTTTAGGAGGAAACGTTTATTGAACTTATATTGAATGTTTCAGGCTTATGTTTTCAGAGGTCTCAGTCTGGCTCCATTCCTCTGGGCTTGAGGTGAGGCAGAACATCATGGTAGAAGTGCGTAGCAGAGGAAAGCAGGTCAGGACATGACCACCAAGAAGCAGAGTGTGAATGTTAGAGAATGCATGGTTTTGTAAGCTATAATCAAACATTTAAGTTTTATTCTAAATGAAATGAGAAGTAATTAAATGGTTTTCAGTAAATAGGTACTAAGGTTTTTTATGTTTTTGAGCATTCATTCTGCTGCTGTGTGAAAAAAACATCAGTGGTTTACAAAGTTGAAATCTAGTGGAGCAATTAGGATGCTTTAAAATAAGACAGAAGAGAAATAATTAATACCAGCTTGAGTGTTGTAGAAGAGGACATCAGAAAGTAGAGAGAGGATATATTTTGGAGTTTGAGCCAATAGAACTGCTGGTGTACTGCTAATGGGATTTGAGAGGAAAAGAGTGCTTAAATTAAGAATAATAAACTTTTTTGGCCTAGCTCAATAGTTGAATATTAGTTTTACATATTAATATAAGGAAGACAGAAGAAATATTAAGTAGGAGAGTGAGAAATACAAGGAAAATAATGAATGAAATCTCATAAGTCCAGCAACTGCCCTTGTAACCAGTAGGAACAGAGGAAGATTTTACTTTGTTAAAAATTTAGTAAGTTAATGGATCATAAGCTATTGCTTATTCAACAACATTATATAGAAATTATTTAAATCACATGGGGTCCTTGGCAGAAGTTCTAAAGTGGAAGATAGTGTTAAGCGCCCTTACATTTCAATGACAGTACAAAATTGTTGTTGAACACCCTGTCCAGAACTTAGCAATGGACCATGATCAGTTCTTCCATTTACCCCTTTACTTTATCAGAATAAGCATTAGTTGCAAGAAATAATTTATGCTATAAATTTTCAACTCATTCAAGTGAGTGAGGGTGTTCTCTCTCCCCAGTAGTATCTCACCAGCTAATGGAAGAGGACATTCAAAGAGTGCATCTTTGGGACATGGGGTTGTGTGCACCAGCATATGGTAGACCTGTGTTTAGGTCTCCAGATGGTTGCTTACTGAACTGTGGAATCACAAATACCTCCCTCTACAGAGGGTAGTAGGAGACCTCTTCATATGGCTTGGCATGTGTCAGCAAGCATTGAGCATTACCAATCATAATTTCAAAAGACACAAGCCTGAATACCATAATCCCAAATGTTAAAATCCCACCACATCAAAATCCCTGCAGTCTAAAAATCTCTAAATATCAAAAATTCTGATTCTGGATGCTGAAAAACCCAAACATAGAAATACTGAAAGCCAAACTTCCCAAACCCACAATTTCCACTAAAAACAAGAACAAAAAGGACTAAACTACCTTTCTACTCAGGTAGAAAGCCGGACTGTGGGAAAGAGATTAGTGTGTTTTCAGTAGTATGCAGGGGAATTGCCAAATTACTCAGTGGTGTACTTTTACCTCTTCAAATATATATACTGTTCATTGAAAGTGCATATAAAGGTGTTTAATATGAAGAATTTAATCTGCTTATAATTTTGTGCAAAGTTAGAAAAATTATGATTGTAACAATTTTTCTATTTGCCTCAACAAATGTTTTCAGTGAACAGTGTGTACAGCTTCTGAAAATTTGTTTTTTTCTGTTATGTTTGATAACATGTATTAAAA
>PVHX01006588.1:0-54845 GCA_004024805.1 Geosciurus inauris | reverse complement strand
GAAAAAAATAAATAAAATTAAAAAAAAATGTAATACCAGGCCTGCCTTCAAAAACTGCCCTTTGTCAGAAAATGAAAACAATTTGACAAGCTCAGTGGCCTTCTGAACCGAAGACACTTGCTGATATAGACCTTCTGCCAGTGTCACAAAACACATTACATGGTGATCTCTCCTTGGGTAGAGATTTGACTATTGAAGAAGATAGATTTCTTTCATTTACCACTAAATCTAACACAGAAAAAATGACATATACTTTACTTTGGATACTAGATGGCACTTTTAAAACTGCCCTATTAAATATATAAATGTTTACTAAATATATAAAAGTTATGCCCTGTTAGATCTCAATCTTCTATAATTTATCTATTCTTTGTGGAGTCAATACAAATTTGTTTTTCTGTGAATTTCACCAATCTTCAAATAAGCATTTATACAGTACTTTGCTTTTTTTCCTGTCATTAATAACCAAAACCATAATGGTTGATTTAGAATTAGGTATGAGTATGGCTTCTAAAAATAAATTTCAACATGTTACCAATATAGTTAGATTATTTTTTCCATTTACCCCAATGCATGGGGTAAAACATTCAGATGAATGTACTTGCAGCATGATAGGAAAATGATAACTTTAGTTTAAAAATTCACTTGTCTACAATGCCATTCTTCCTAGCTGTTGGAATTCAAGATGTTAATGAATTAAAGCCAAATTTACCTGAAGAAGTCTGCAAAATTACTCACATGTATCAATATCTATTAAAAAGTCCAATGTAATTTGTGCAAAACCTATTTAGAGAAAACTGTAATGTATTGTTCACAGAAATTTAAAAAGTCCTAAATAACTGGCAATTGCAACATGTTTTTAGACTGAGGAAGCAAAGATGAGAAATTTCCTTAGTCTGATTGACTGTTTCAGTGTTCTCTGTAATACAATCACTATTGTATTGATGCTTTTGTAATTCCTGATTCTATTTATGTAATATCTCAATAAAAGCAGTCAAAATCAAGATATACTATTTAGACAATACATGTTTCAATGGTGAAACATAACAGATGAAAATGATTTGTCTCAAGTCAGATTAACAATTATCTTCTGAAAAAGGAGCAAATAACAGTGGAAGATGGAATAAAATCTACTTTTTTGGATGCTGGTAATGTTCTATCTTTTGACTTGGTTGTTGTTAAAAAATATTTGCTTATTAGTAAATTATTGAACTGAATTTTTGCATACTTTTCTGCATTTGTGTCTCTATCTCTTAAATGCAGGCTGTACATAAATGCAGGCTGTACATAGAGATTTTCTTTCACAAAAATACATTATAGAAATGTGTTTAAGAAGAAAAAAAGAATACTAACCATTCAGAAAAGAAACCTGACAAATGCTCTCACTTTAGCCAGGTGACCAAGCAAAACATCATGAGTGATGTGAGGTTGATAGTGTGCACTCCTGTGATATGATGCTGATGGCACTTCAGCTGCATTTCCCTTCCCAAACCCATAACCTCTGTGCAATCATGAGGAAGACATCTAACAATGAAAACTGCGGGGAATTTTATAAAATGCCTGAACAATACTCCTGGGCTAAATCTAATTTGTCCATCTATCATCCATTTGTCTGTCTACCTACCTACCTACCTACCTACCTATCTATCTACAAACAAAGTACAATCCCAATGGAGTGAGAGAATTCCAGCCAGAAGTTACAATGGATATACCACAAGAAACTTAATTTATCCATCAACAGCAGAGATGTGTGCTGGGATGAGTCCTTGCAGAGAATTTCCAGTCATTCTCCTTTCTGATTCATAAGAATTAAAAGTGAGGGCTTGTCACACAAAGAACATCAGACAAGATTACAAAAAAAAGAAAAGAAAAGAAAAGAAAAAACAAAAACCCATGTATGGAAATCCCCTTTACTGTTATCTCTTTCTCTGCAGGATTTATCTGAGGAAAGGGAGTTGATTTAATGTGCATATAAAACTGATGTTTTAAAATCAGTTGCACAAGATTTGTTACCTGATATTGGCAAGATTTTAGGAAAATAAATCACCAAACTATGTTTAATTACATAAAAGTAAAATATTTTGTTTGTACTTATTAAACTTACCTCATTAAAAAATTTCATTGCAATATATACCTTAACATATATTTGGACTTAAAAATAGAATTATGCACATTACACATTTTAAAAGTTGAACCTATTGATAAGATGTCTGTTTTCTCTCTTACAGAAACCAAACTCAACCAATTTTCCATTATATATATATTTTTTCTATATCTAGTTCCTTTGAAAACTGAACAAAAATTTAAGAATTCTAGCAATTTTGTCTTAGTTCTAAATTCTTGTAGATATTTGCAACTTTTCCCCCTTAACTATTTTAAGTTTTATAATTCAAATGTTATGAGATAAATTGTTTCAAATCTCTCTAAAGCTTTAAAATTAGTTTTTATTAATGAAAACTTTATTATATTCATATTTCTTCTGTTTTTTATCAAGTGTGGTTAAATCTCATACCTATTTGGGAATAAATATCTGTGACATTTGAGAGGCTTTCACCTCACTAATATGGAAAAAATGTTCCATGTAACTTTTAGAATATTATATGGAATTAATGAATTCGAAACCAGTTTAGCATGTCCCTTAGGTGGAAATCTTTAAAAGGTTTCAACTAACTGAGGTTGGAATTACCCAGAGGTTTCTTAGTGATGATATCATGGATGCAGTTTGATTCATATCTCTGGAGCTCAGGATGAAGGTCTTGGACTGAACGTATAAACTTGGATGATGCTAGCACAAAGATATGCTAAGCTATGAGAATGGACGTCATTACCCAGGAACAGGAGACAAAGAAAGAGGAGAACAAAACTGGAAAGCAAAACTCAGAGAAATGACAAATATTAGCCTTAGCAAAATAGGATGCAGAGTTGGTAGACTAAGAACAGTGATGGACGTAGGAGTAAATCCAGAATATTTGGATATTAGCTGAACTCAGACAGATCATTTGGAGAAAGAGGAAAACAAGTGTCAACTGTGAAGCCTGCTGCCAAGAAATTCAGACATGATGAAAACTGAAAAGTGACTCCTAGATTTATCAACTTGGTGGCCTTCAACAATTGGGCCTAGAGAGCACATCCAGTGCCCTTGTAAAGATGTGAGGCAGAAGATAAATGTTTGGACAAACAATGAAAGGGAAAGAAATTGAGATAGCAATATAATGTATACATTCAAGCCATTTTGATGTGGAGGGAATTTGGAAGTGGCTAAAAGGAAAGGAGATAATGAGAAATACATGTTTGGATTCTTATATATTTTTAGGGTGATAATGTAGTAGAAAGGGCCAAGTTGAAAATGCCTAATAACGTGGGTAATCAAAGAGAAAATGCCGTATATAAATCATAAGTGTGATACTAGTCAGAGAAAATTTATAGGTCTTAATTAATGGTTTCTATATTCACCATTAAATATGATACTATGCCATCTGCTAACAGTGATTGTGTTAGTCTTGGTAGTGGGGTCAAAATATGAGAAGTCTGATGACAGATAAAAGAAGGAACAAATAAAACTGTTTGCTTTGGAAGTGAAATGTAAGCTTCTGGGGAGATATTTTGGGACTGTAAAGTTTACATTAACACCTGTTTGAGGTTTCACATTATCTTTCCTAAGCTTCTCCGTGAAAGTTCAGTGGTTTGGGTCCAAATGCAGAAATAATAACTACTTTATACAAATAAAATGTGAGTTTCACAGAGATGGAAATCTGTGAATATTTTAAGGGAGAGATTATGGTGATGAACCATAAAATATAATCTGAACCAGAAAAGCACTGGAGTATGATAGATTGAAAGAACATGGCAGAGTTGCTGAATTGGGGTTTAATATTAAATGTTGAAAAGAAATATATTTCAGACAGTCTTTTTCCTATTCCATACATGAGCACATAGGCTTACTAAATGATTTTTCAGGACACCAGGGACATAACTAATTACTATTCAAGTATCTCTCCTCCCTTCTGTTTAGATGGGTGCCAAAATACAACTTAAACCATTATTTGAACAGATGTATCCATATAACCCCTTTGTTGAAGAAAGAATGCAGATTCATGAAACATATCCAGTACTGCCTAATGTTTAACAAATAGGCCATGGATCGGTGTAGGAGTGCTTAAAACTGAAAATAGAAATTATTGGGGACATTTTTTTGTAGGAAAAAAACTCAAGAGAAAGACGCCACCGAGTAATTGGAAATATTAAATGCTGTTATCATAGTTCTAGCTTTGACGATTAAGTTTATGGTAATAGATCAGCATTAAAAAGTCATAATATTGCTAAAATAATGTTTGATTTGGAGCAGCCCTTCTTAATTTGTTCATATTCTCTCAGCTTGGAGCATTGATCATTGTCTAATTGCAGCCCCTTTGGCTTCCAATTGTGTGTTCCTATTCATTTTTTTTTCTACAGGCAGCTTTCAGCCACATGCATAATTGTATCTAATTTCCTGAGTCTTAAATTCAGATTGTGATGACTAAATGAGATCCTTTGTTTTTCTGCTTGCTTAGTCTCCCCCACAAATCCAAATTTCTACAAACAATTACTTGTTCTATTTTTTTAAATATGTTATTTTATATACTCAAGCTCATTAAGCCCTCGGATCCAACTAAAATATCATTTTAGAGCATGAAAAAAGCATTTACCACAGATTTTGCTTTCAGGCAGGGAGACAGATCATCTTAATATTTGTAATACCATTAATTAAAGTGATATCAGATATGTAGCATTTGTTGGAGACAAATTTGAAGGGCGTTTTTGAATGGCCCCCTCGATGACGCCTGTAGTTGACTCAGCCTTCATAGAAGCAATCACACAGCACATGTTTAGACAAAGGATATCCAGGCATATGGATTTGGTACATATGTCATCCTATGAAATCACTGTCAAAAGGAAAGATGAGAATTACAAGAAAAAATGCACCAAAATAATTTTTTAAAAAAACCAGTTCTCTCTCTGAAGATCCTAGGCAGTCACTGTAGAGCTTCCTGGCAACATCGAGCAGAGGAGCCAGCTAATGAGGCAAGTCATCCGTTATCATTGCTGTGCTTAGCCTGATTTAGTTATCTGAATCAAAATGACAGATTCAGGAGGAAGGCTCCTGGGAACTTGACTGAAAATGTTATGTTGATGTAACCATGCATTGATCAGTCTAGTGCAGTGCTTCTTAGTCTCCATGCCAACAATAAAAAGAAACAAAAAATACTGGGTTAAAGGGAATGCTTTAGGAAAATGGATATTGGGCAAGGTATTTTCTTTATAAACAGGCTGAGTTAAACATTGAAATAAGCTCCATGCCCTGACCAACTCAGGGCTTCTCAACACATAAGAGGTTTTATAAAGTAATTTCAGCTTGTCAGGAACAATTTTCCTCTTTCCCTTTAGGATTACTTATAACTTTAGCTTTTGCAACTATAACCCAGGTTATTGGCAGCCTATTAACTTTATTCCAGTGTGAAAACTAAAAGAATTAACTCTTTCTGTCCTCTCCTAATCTTCTACTATTCCCTAAAGCCAGTAGTAGACAGCTGTTTTTTTAAGTGCATTTGACATGCTAGGCATGAATTTAAGAGGCTTGATAAAAGAGGTAGTAAAAATAAGAAAAAGAAAAAACATCCAAATTACCTGAGGGGAATACATGCTGTTGACAAATAGCTCTGTCTGCTAGCCCTCAGTTAGACAAAGATTTTTGATATTTTTGATCAGTGGGCTAGACAGATTTTTCTTGTTATGGGAAAACTATCAACATGCAGAAAATAACATTGAGGGTGCATTAAAAGCCACATATGATGAAGAAAAGACTGTGTGTCTAAGCTAGAATAGCTCATGGCACAAACCATATGCCATCAAAGATGACAAATCTGAAGGTTTATGCAAGGCAGGGTTTGTTGTTGTTTTTGGACTCACGCATACGTTTTCATTATAGGACATGAACAGAACCAAGAAAGGAGAAACCCATACAAATTCTTCCATTTGATGTTTCTGGTTTGTTTTATGGTAAAGAGTGGAAATGTATAAAACATCTTTAACTACTCCCCTGGAGTCATTTAAGTTGATTTGGGCATCACATTAGGATTTAACAATTTTCTAAACTGATCCAATTTAATGCTTTTTAAAAACCTCTCTTTCTTGCAGCCTCTCCACATCTCCAAAACAAAGTGCCCAGCTGTATAAATGAATGAAATAAGGGCCTACAGGAAGCCAAGATCCTAATTTTAACCACATGCTGGAAAGTAAGAGAATTTATCTGTTTCATTCTAGCCTTTCCTTCTTTCTTAAATGGAAACTCTGCTGGGTTAGTGATTTTGCTTGGCACTATTGATTCAGTGTTCAATCTAAGCTGAAGATGTTTACAATGGTCATCAAGCAAACTTGATTGATCGTCACATCTTTCCAGGATTTCCTCCACATTGGACTCATAGACCCTGAATTTCCCACTTCTGTTATAATGCAAAGATCTTCAGCAATCTTCCCCATATCCCTAAAAACTATTTAGACCTGTGGGAATATACCAGGGCAATAATGTTCTGCTCAAAGCCAGAAAACAGGTTCAGAGTTTGGGTAAATTATGCTGCTGTGCACCGTTTCCTGCACACATGTTCTTGAGGCAGTTTATATTGATTTCTAAAGGCCAGGAGCTGGCTGCTAGTGACATCTACATGTGATAAGGAAGATCCAGGAATAACTTGTTAGGCATATCTGAAGCAGGAACTGAGAAGTCCTAGTAGACTGCTTTCTATCAGTTAATCTCTTAAAAGCCTCCTCAACCCCATCAGGCCCATGATGATTTTTTGTTATTTTGATTTACCTCAGTATTAACTTACTGTTTCCTGTGGCATACTTTCTTCAAATTTCTTTCTAAAATTCTCCTAGAATTCACTGTGATTTGAAGGCTTTTTCAGAAGTACTTTGGAACATCAATTTAAAGCATGCTGATTAAGTGCATATTATGTATTCTTTTTGACAGGGATCGAACTGAGAAATGGTGATGGTGGTCTCCCTCACATAAAGAATAATGCAGAATAAGTTTTATATATATGGAGAGAGGAGGGAAAGGAGGATCTCCTTAGATATTATCAAAGTGAAAAAACTCAGAATAAGGTTCAAACTAAACAAATGAACTGTGGAGGTGGCTGGTTCTCCTAGGAACATATCACACAGTTCAATGAACTTGAACTCTTGCAAGAAAGCACTGGGTTTCAGGTTGAGCAGGTTCTGCCCCAGTGGAATTTAGCCACCTAGCAAATAAAGAAAGAGGTACACTGTGGCTTGATGTAAAGCTTCATGGTGACCTCTGCAAAAATCATTAATCTAACAGATCATTGAAGAGTAAAATATTAAATTTAGACATCTTTTTTTTCTCTTTAAGTTTTGTAGAAGATGACTTTGAGCTTTAATTCCTTTATTAATCCCCTGTCAGCTCATTTCTAGGAAAACATCTTATTTTCTACTCCCTAACTCTACTTTCATTTCTCCCATTCAGCTCTTTTTCCTAAATCCTTTATCTGCAAGAACAATAATAGCAAGGACTAGATTTCTCTTCTGTTTCTGTTTCTATGAAAGATTGATAAATTGTTTTGAGTTCATATTTAAATGATGAATGAGACATCAAGATGGAAAATTGTAGCCAGGCGCGGTGACGCACGCCTGTAATCCCAGCACTTTGGGAGGCTGAGACAGGAGAATCATGAGTTCACCTCAGCAATGGCAAGGCACTGAGCAACTCAGTGAGGCCCTGTCTCTACATAAAACACAAAATAGGGCTGAGGAGGTTGCTCAGTGGTCAAGTACCCCTGAGTTTAATCCTCGGTACCAAAAACCAAAAAGATGGAAAATTGTTCGAATATACACATTTTGACAGAATTCTAGCACAAATGTCCACAAGTGTCAGCAATACCAAAACAACTCAAACCTCCAACAGCTACGATTTCATGTAGGGATATTTTATAGTAACTAACTCACCGCTGGACCAAGAAAGCTATATGAGTTTCAGTGTTTTAGTTTCCCTTTAGCATCATATTCCTTGTGACAGAATATTAAAAACTACCACATATTTTTATCACTGCATTTAGTGCTGTGTATTTAAAAGCCTTCTAACCCTAACCCTGACAGTCCAAACATCTTACAGGGAACATATCACCTAAAATACAAAATAAAGTAATGTCTTGGAAGGGAAATTGAAAAAATAAATTCCTAAGATTTATTCTGTGGGGAAATATAGTTATCACAAGACCAGTGCAAAGCACTGGGGTGTTCAAACATGAATATGTGGGTAAAGGGCTTTTTATTTATAAGATAAAACAGAAACCAAAATGAACTCACTGAAAACAAACAAAATAAAAAGAAGCCACCTTTAGCTATTGAAGAACAGAAGTACATTCCTGCCAGTAAAGAACTCCTCATTCGGAAATGCACAACGTTTTAAGAGAAGATGTTACATATCAGGGGAATAGCTATCCAAACTTATTTCACTTCTCTCTCTTCTTACCTCCCTTCTGTCCTTCCTTCCATCTTCTTTTTTTAAATTCCTCTGTTTCCGCTCCTTCCTTTCTCTTATTGTCTATTTTTCTGTCTTCATCTCTATCAGTGTTTGTCTCTCTCTCTCTCTCTTTTCCCTGAAAATGTCAACTAAATTATGTTATGGTGATAGAATATTAGTAAACCTAATCTTGAGGAAGAAAAAGTATCCCAATAAAGAATTAGTATATTCTACATTTTAGTGTTTCTGGATTTTCAAATGTGATCATAACTGAAGGAAGAAATATATGTTCTATTGAAACTTTTTAAGTAAGTAGAGGTTTTAAGAGAAATCAGTGCCAAAAGTTGCAACAGCTACTAGTTAAACTCAAGTTCAGACAGATTTATCCGTATCTTTGTCAGATGAGGCTTTGGCCAAAAGAAAGGGGACAGTGATATATAGAGAGATAGATATAGATAGAGATATAGATAGAGATAGAGACAGATATATAGATATAGGTATTTAGATAGATAGATAGATAGATAGATAGATAGATAGATAGATAGATAGATAGAGATAGATAGATAGTAGGGGGTAGGATAATTCAGAGAAGACACCATAGACACATGTATTATTTAAATGAAAAGCAGCATGTTAACTTCTTGAGTGGAGACTGACCACATATTTTTATGTGCCATAAATGCTAAATGAGTTATTTAGCCTTTTCCAGAAGCTCAGAGTGGCCATTGCATTTCAAGTTTTGATAGCAATTCTGAAAAGCAAAGAGTTGGCTTCTTTTAAGAGTTCTTTCTCTCCTATTAGAAAACCTCATTGTCTTAGCATATGATATTTATAATCAAGTTTTATAGATACACAGGTGCAAATTGGACTAGTTAAACATTTTATATTGTCACACCTTCAAACGATGTTAAGTTACATCTATTTTACATGTGAATGTTTTACATTCAGCAATCTTTAGTTATTTTTCTTTCTTTCTTTCAGATCATTTGAAAAGGCAGAACTCTCCCTCAGAACAATATAAAAATCTGATGTAACAAAGTAGTACTTACTGAATTAAACAGTTGGAAAATTTCCTATTCAGTTTCTCTTTCTATGATCCACATAGGGATAGTTGAAAGTGAGCCTTAATCTTCTTCTTGTCACCTTTCAGCTATGCTAAAAATCATTGATATTGTAAAGGAATGTCTTCAGGTACAAGGCGGATCAGCATCTAATGCTGCATATGATGCTGAAATACACTGCTGACTTGAAATTCCTGACTGTTCTATCCAGTAGTAAAAAAGAAGCATTTGTTTTCCTTACATTGCTCCCATGCTTGTTAACTTCTCAGATTGAATCTAAGAATTCATGTTTTATATTCAACATTCTAAGAAGGGGATGGAAAAACATCCTGACAGATTATTTTTCCTTGGAGGATTTTGGTTTAAGCCTTTATGCAAAAAGTATACTAGATTAATGATAACTGAGAAATAAGAAATATTCTTTCTGGTCTCTGAGCAGTGAAATTGACACATGATAGTGTGTGGTATTATGTAGAATCCTCAAATCCCAACAGAATTTCAGAGATTTGAAGTCAGCTGTGTATTACTTTCTCTACTGCATGAATATCATTGTAAATATTCAAATTTGATGGTCTTCTATTGAGAAACACTACTTTAAAGCTTTTTTTTATCTTCATGGCTGAAAGAACAAAACCACAGCAAAGATTAAGAAAAACAGTTATGGGGAGGAGCTATAAAGAGCCCAAATTGTTCTATGGTATGGCTGTATATAATATGTGTGTGTGTGTGTGTGTGTGTATGTATTCCTCACACACATAAATATATATATTTATATGACATATGCCAAGATTGGCTGATAATTTTCATATTGTACAATGAATACGTCCAATTGATGGTAGCTAGTAGAGCATGAATTGAGAATGTTTTTAGGTCATATCCATGTTCAAAGGAACAAAGTTAACCACATTTCACCAATTAGCTTTCATTTTCTACCTACCTGCATATAAAATATTTGAGCAACTGTCTTTAACAGATTTATGTTCACTTATTAACTACTGTTCCAAACTGTGTGTTTTGTAGTACCTGGGAAGAAAAAGAGCAAGTCTTGTGGCCACACTGCTTGGTTTTGATTTCTGACTCTGAAAATTACTACTTCTACCACTTGGTGCAACCCATCAAATATCTCTCTGCCATTTATTTACTTACAGTTAATAAAGAGATGGTGATAATAACAGCAAGGTATTAGATGATTTTATGAGGATTATCTAAATTAATAGACGTTAGAGATTATCTAAATGCTTGGAACAGTTCTAGAGACAGAGCGAGCACTCATACTACCAATACATAATATATACTCAGAAATTATTAGTTATTTATATTATTAAGTGTTGTAAAATAATAATCAATAAAAAGTCATTAGCATAAATGTTGTTCATTTACTTTGTCTGCTAACATTAGCATTACATAAACTCATGTTTACCTACTTTAAGAAATAAGTTTCATTGGGGCTGGAGCTGTAGCTCAGTGGTAGAGTGCTTGCCTCGCATGTGTGAGTCACTGGGTTCGATCCTCAGCACCACATAAAAATAAATAAAGATAGTGCATCCATCTACAACTAAAAAAAAATTAAAAAAAAAAAAGAAATAAGTTTCATTGAACTAGTAAAACCACAGACATATGTAACCATGCAAACTCAATGTTTGACTGAAGACAGAACATGACTTTATTTCCTGATCCCAAATGGTGTAATGTACTTTTTACTTCATATGAAATCAAATATTCTTTATCAACATAACAATTTTGATATTTCCAGTATTAAAGTTTCAAACAGACATTACTCAGTGCCATAATTTTTATCTTGAATGTCCCCCAAAGGCCCATGTGGGCTTACATGCCAACTTGTAGCACCATTTGTTGGTAGAACCTTAAGGAGCCAGGCCTATTGAAAGGATATGGGATTAGTGGGGTCATGCTTTTGAAGGGGTATTTGAAAGACCACCTTCTTCCCTTGGGTCTCTTTTCTTCCCAGCATCCAGGAGGTAACCAGGCCTTGTACTCACATCTCCATGTATTGTGCTGCCACAGGCCCAGTGTGACAGGGTCAAACAATCATGGATCAAAACATCTGAACCTATGAGCCACAATAATTGTTTCCTTCTTTTGGGGTTGATTATCTCAGGTATTTTGTCACAGTGATAGAAAACTGACTAACACATTGAATTCGAGGAAGAGAACTTCAAAATGAATATAGTAAGAAGTATTCTTAGAATATCATAAAGTACTGACTGCAGTAGCATGTAAATAATGAGGTTTAAATTTTTTTGTAACAAATATTTGGGTGATATGCCATTAAACAAGATAGGTAAAAGGAGATAAATGCTGGGTTAAGTGTGAAAAAATTATGGTTGCTTTATATCGTCCTACAAATAAAATTTCTAATAAAATTTCTTCTCTTCATAAATATTGGTTTTCTTTCTACTATATTGTACTTTTTCATATTTATTGGATTTCATCTAGTCCAACTCCAAAAAGGCATATTTGTTATTCCTGTTAGACAACTCATATACTGCTACAATAAATTTTTTATGTTTTTTATTAGAAATTTCATAAATCCCAGAGACTACATAAGCCATTAATTATTGAATATAATTTAATTTAGCTTAGTAAGCAATTAGAAAAACCTTGAAATCTGACTCTCTAGGATTTATCTGGTTGTTCTTTCTGTCAATAACATGATGCTAGTATTTATAAAACAAATGAAATCTAAATGTGTAAGTATGGTTTCAAATATTTAGACAAATCTTCAATATCTACAATGCCCATATCAAAGGAGTAGACATTTACCAGCCTAAACAGGACTTTGAAGCCTAAACAGGACTTCAAAGATCAGAATAACTTTCCTTTTGAAGTTCATTAATGAGAGGCAAATCACTGTTTGAAGAAAAGTACAAATTAAGCATATTCCTTATCTGCTAAATAAATAATTTGTGATTATTACCATAAATTTTAATATAAAGTTATTACCCGAAAAGTAACTAGTTTGCTCCTGATTATTATATAAATCAGTGTAGGCCTGGGAGTTTGTGAAAGAACCACCAGAAAGACCAGGGCTTTAAACTTATAAATTCTCTCATTTCATTCCCCTTTCTTCGTAAGGAGCTGAGTTATCTTTTGGCCTCAGCTAATTTTCATAAAGTAGAGCAGACATTCGGTGCAGGAAATCTATAGCATAACACCTATCATAACATTTGCCACACATTATTTTATTGGTTCTTTTTCATTATAAAAGACAGGAGAATCCATTTTGATATAATTATACAAGCATGGAATATATCTCATTCTAGTTAGAGTCCCACTCTTATTGATGTACATGGTTGTGGGATTTACTGTGTTGTTTTTATATAGGTACATGGGAAAACTGTCAGATTCATTCCACTGTCTTTCCTTTCCTTATCCTGCCTCCCTTCCCTCTATTCCCATTGTCTAATCTACTGCATTTCTATTCTTCCCCCTACCCACCCCACCCTTACTATGGGTTAGCTTCCAGCTATCAGAGAAAACATTATTAGATCTTTGGTTTTTTTTGGGATTGGCTTACTTCACTTAGCATGATAGTCTCCAGATCCATTCATTTGCTGGTCCCACCCACATTTGCTTCAGTGATGTCTCTCAGCTTTTGTGGATTTGTTCTTCCTCCTCCTTGGTATTCCTATTTATATTACTTTATGTCCTAATCATTCCTTCCCAGAGTGAACTTTTTTTTTAAACAAAATTATAAAACATCACCAAAAGCAATTGTGCCTATGATTCTTAGAATTTATTCAGTGAGTTGTTATTAAAGCCATTTGTATGGTAGATATCAGGATTAAAATGTGGGACCTCTTGGGGAAGAAGGCATTTTTGAGGCCTTCTTTAGAGTTAACAGTTCAGAACCCGTTTATTGAGCTCTGAGAGCCATAGCTTAGGAAACTTATTAATAAACAAGAGTGCAAAGCATAATGCTAACTTAAACATCTATCTGTCTGTGGTTCTTGACTGGTTGTGTTCTCAGATTTCACAGTTGATTCTAACAAAAGGGGACTCATGGTTGGATAAGCTAGGAAATAGACTATGACTTTTCTTGATTAAAGTCTTTAAGAAATCTTGCAAAATAAAAAGCCTATTTAGACATTTCAGTTACAGCTTGAGCATGTAAAAAGCTTGGAATTCATCATTCCCATCCCTACAATAAGAAAATAATTGAGTAAGGAGAAAAGTAATGATATTTTTTGCATACATCAGAAAATTGCCGTCTCTAAACCAAAACCCTAAAACTGAAAAGGGAGGCACAACAGAGAATCACTGGTGAGCCCAGTTAACTAGAATGAAAGTCGCTGGAGCTATACTCATAGGAACACTTAGGGTATTCTCAAGAAATTGTGGAAGTTAATGAGAAATTCTTTAATGTCGCAGTCTTAAAAACACTCCCTGACTTTTATCTACAAGATAACCTACCAGATTCTCAAAATAGAGCACCTAGAAAAGTCCCCTCTTATCTCTAGCAAAGGCAGTAAAAATGTAATCATTTTGACCTACACCCAACATATTCTCCATATCAAATCATTATTATTCAGTGAGCAAATCTTTACCAGAACCTTATCTCAGCTGAGAGAAAGGCATGTACCAACTGCAGCCCTTCCACTCTTCCTGTCTCACATAATAGAGGGAAAAGGCTAAGAAAAGCTTTTGAAAATCACAGCCGAGGTACACAGTCCCACTAAAATATAGATGTAATAAGATTATAGACCCCTTCCCGTCCCACATGATTCCCTACCAAAGGGGCAGTGTAGTGTGCAAAGCTGAAAGAGTTGAAAGATGCAGGAAGGGGGACTTACAGAATCCTTGGACAAGAGCGGAGACAAAGCCCAGGTCACAAGAGGAAACTGATGCTATACAAGCTAGGGGTTCCTAGTATTACAGATGAGCATGCAGAAACACGAACCTCAAATGCAGCCCAATTCTTAACCAGATTAATATGAAAACTCACATTCTGATATTTTATCTCAGTTCCTATTGCTTGATACATCATGTCATGTCCAGATTTCTAGAAAAAAATTGCAAAGCATGCTAAAGGGCAAGAAAAATAGTCTGAAGAGACAAGGAAATTCATTAAAATAAATGAATAAAAATATAAAGTAAGGTGGCATTGGCGGTATAGTGGTGAACATAACTGCCTTCCAAAAAAAAAAAAAAAGATGATTAATATGTTAAAGATTGTAGTAGAAATAGCAGTAACAGGCAAGAATATCAGACAAATTACCATAGATCAGCCTTAGGATGATTAATTTTGTGTGTCAGTGTAACAGGGCCACAGAGTACTCAGATTCTTGGTCAAACATTATTCTTGGTGTTTCTGGGAGGGTGCTTTTGAATGAGATTTATGCTTACATTGATAGACTTGAGTAAATTAGATTGTTCTCTACAACAGGTGGGGCTCATCCAGTCAGCAGAGGACCTGAATATAACAAAGGGCTGATCCCTCCTAAGTAAAAAAGAAGTGTGTGTGTGTGTGTGTGTGTGTGTGTGTGCATGTGTGCACATGTGTATATACTAGTTCTATTTCTCTGGAGGACCCTAGTAAAAACTTTCTCATGGGCTGCCAGTCAAAATATCAGCCAAACTTGAATGCTTCAATAAAACTCCTTTTAAACTAAAATCAATTTTCTTAAAATTATATTAAAGACTTATTTTCATCTGATGGCTACCTACTTCTTGCTATTTATCTTCTGATATTATCCATCATCTTATTCTTTGACATTACTGGCCTATATATGATTCCAAAAATAAATTGGTTCCCTCTATCAATTATCCTAACAAGGAATCAATTGATACTGGATGATTTGGCCACAGGAAAACAAGGGAAATCAGAGACAATGTAATTCCTAGAGAATTTTAAGACTAAATGTATAAACTAAAAATCCCTGGTTTCAGAAATCTAAAATTCTCCATAACATGCATCTTTTTTTTTAAACTTCATAGCCACGACCAGAAGGGAGTAACAAAAATTTACAAGGCTGGAAAGAGAAAAACTGATGATAACTATTAATAAATGTTAAGATTTTGTCTGCCTGAGGATTAGTTGACAATAACTGTAACTCAGCAACTTGGAATGAAGGGTTATATATACAAGGAAGGAGAAAGGCTGTGGGAAAAAGTGAAGACAAAGTTGTAATGAGACATTTGAATGAATTCAGGATATGTCAATAGTGACATGTTCAGCAAGTCTGGACTGATAAAAAAAATCTATCATTAGGAAAGGAAGATGAGGAAGAAGCTTCTCTTTCTTGGCTTTGGTGTGATGTAGTGAGGAAAAAAATATTTGTCAATCATTTATCAATACTCTTATCAGGTTTCGTTTCCAGTGGTATTGAAACCCACAAAACAAAAACATAACTAAGAAAGTCATTTCTCTTACAAAAATTCTAGGACAACTAATAAAAGGTAGAAACATCTCTGGAGAACTGAAATCCTTGGCCCACCATACTTACAAAGATGAAATTGAGGGAAATAGACTCTCTCATATGTACAAGCTTTAAGTAGGAAGGCAAGATCCTATAGTAGATTTATTTATACAAAAGATCAGAAGATCACCACAGATAAAGATGTAAATATTTAATGTAATAAAATAAATAAGATGGAGTTCAATTTTTGAAAGAAAAAAATGCTATCATTAGCCAGGATGATGTAAGACTAATCTTAAAAACATTTATAAAATGATAAAAACAACAGTTTTGAAACTGAAATTTCAAAAATGGACATAGAAGAGGGAACTGAAAAGTTACTGACAATCTAAACATGGAGGGAAAAAAATAGTCATAATACACAAGATGGGGTAAGAGGTATTGGGCAACTAATACAAAAGTACTTAGTCTGTTATAGGAGTTCCAAACTGAAATAATGTAAAAGAGAAGCACTTTTTATAGAGATAATAGCTGGAACATTCCTAGAACTAATGGGAGATATGTATACTCAGGTGTAAGGATCTTACCAAATAACCAGACATGTTGTAATACAACAAAATATGATACTTTCTGTCTTTATAGAAATAGGGATAAAACAGATTCTCCACAAACAGATTGACAGCAGATTTCCCTATGGCAACAAAAGAAGATATAAGAATAATACACTCAAAAGAGCTGAAAGCTAAATTATCATTTGATGATACAGGCAAAATAAATGCATCTATATACAAATATAAATTTGTAAAATCACTTTTGAAAAAGGTGACAATACTGAATACATTCAAATATATGTAAACCCAAAGGCACAGAAGTTTCATTCTTCAATATATATTTGGTTGAATGTGTTTTCTCTGTAATGCTAAAGATACATGTAAGAAAATTAATAGTGGATTTTGTGTTTAATACAATTTATTTCTAAGTGTCATCACAAAGCTTAAGATGGTCTCTTCAACCAAGTGGTTGTTGGACATGTTTCTGAATTAATTTTCACCTGAAAACCGATGGGATGAAAAATCTTTTTATTTTTATATTTTTTATTGTTTTATACAGCTTTAGTATTTTTATTTTATTTATTATTTGTTATTTTTAGATGTACATGACAATAGAGTGTATTTTGACATATCCTAGCTGTGTGTTAACATCTGCATATGAAAGAGAACATTCAACATTTGTTTTTTAGGGGGGGATTGGCTTATATCACAGCATGATAATCTACAGATCAATCCATTTACCATCAAAAGTCATAAAATCATTCATTTTATGACCGAGTAATATTCTGTTGTGTATATATACCACACTTTCTTTATCCATTCATCTGTTTAAGGGCACCTAGGTTGGTTCCATAGCTTAGCTATTGTGAATTAAACTGCTATAAACATTGATATGACTGTGTCACTGTAGTATGCTGATTTTAAGTACTTTTGGTATATACTGAGGAGTGGGATAACAGGGTCAAATGGTTGTTCCATTTCAAGTTTTCTGAGGAGGTCTCTATACTACAGAAAATTTATAGCAATTTTAGTTTTATACTCAACATTATTTGCAAATTGCTTCAAATTGATATGGAATATTATATTGTAGCATTTTATAGCTTTTTTATAATTAGCAACATTAATTAATAGCAAACAGATAAATGAATGAAAGAATTTAGATACAAAGAAGTACCTAATATATGAATTAGAATACATGCAAATTACTACTGGCTATCTTTGAGAAGAAGCAAATAATTATTGGAAGAGGAGAAAACACAATGTTCTAGGGCATTGGCAATTGTTGATTTCCTGATTTGAATGGTGATTTTACAACTCACATTTGTAAAAGTTATCAGTTTGCCCACTTAAGATCTGCACAAATTGCTGTGAAATATAATTAACACCACAAGTTCTACAAAAATAAAAGGGTGGGAAGCATTTTAAAAACAACCTAGCATCGACAAGGTACTGAACCTCACTGGTGAAAACAAATATAGAAATAGTTTTTTTAATGCCAAACAAACTTTGTGTTGCTAATGATTAATGAGAAAGACAAGAATGGTGAAAATCCATGCTTTCAACAAGCAGTTATTAAACACTCTGGCAACAAGTACCTTCCTGTGAGCAGGGGATGCAATGGTGAATGCTCCCAAATCAGTCATCCTACCTCTCCAGGACTGTCATTCAAAACCTATATGCCATATGTCAGTTATATACTTTCGGTTGAAAAATTATTAAAATGTGCTCTTTGTTAACTCATTTATCCATACGGCATCAAAAGGAACGTGTCTCATTATGTTTTGTGCTCTGTAACAAAATACCATCTGACTGGGTAACAGAAGTGTACTTGGCTCACAGATACGGAGGCTGGAAAGTCCACGATGGAGGGGTTTCATGTGTTGAGGATCCTCTGGTTGCAATATGACATCGTGAAAGACATTACATGGACAAGGTATAGAGGGGACCTGAATTCCTTTTTTATAAGTATCCCACTCTTGGATAACACATTAATGCAATAGCAGCATTAATCCATTCGTGAGGGCTCAGCTCTTATGACCTAACCACCTCCAAAAGATTCCACCTCTCAACATTGGTATATTTGGAATTAAATTTCTAACACAAGACTTTAGGGAACACATCAAACCATACCAGTAGGTGATATTATTATTTCATAGTTGAGAACCCTGAAGTTTAAAGTTATATTCTCAAGGCTTATTATAATAGGGGCTGGATTTGAATCTAAATCTTACTGGTTGACTTAGTTACCTTGCAGATAAGAAATTATGGAATGCTTCTTCCAAGTCAACTACACACTAAATGTTTCTGAAGGGAGTAGCTTGAACTTTTGTAATCACACTTTTATCTATATACCAATGTTATAAATATATAAATAAATGTTGTAAATACGTATATAAATGAACAAGGGAATGATGAATAATACTTAGAAAAATCATTATACTTCGCTATAGGATAATATTTTTAGGATGAGCACATAAAAAGCTTCAAAGGTACTGATGCTGTGCAGTGTCTGAAGATGCATAACTAATACCCATCTTAAAATCTATGTAAGAACTGTGTGTATGCACACACACACACATTCATATCTTCATAATCATCACGATTAAGCCAAATACAATATATTCCAAGAATAAGACAAGTAGAAAATTGAAAGGGAAAGATTATTGCAAATGATACTCAATTATAGACTTAAAATTTTTCAGTGTCTTATCAAATATGCAGAATGACAAGGAATGATATGTTTAACATTATGTGGAAAAATGGTAATTTGAGAAAATGGCCACATGTTATTACTTTTTGTTAGAACAGTGGGTCTCAAATCTCAGTGGGCATCAGAATCATCTGACAGGCTTGGTAAATTTCTGATTGGTGGAGCTTAACCCAGACTTTCAGAACCTAGACTTTCCAATTCATCCTTTACTAGAATGGAGCCCCAAATTTTATATTTCTAACAAGTTTGCACATGCTTTTCGTACATAAACCACAGTTCAAGGAAAATATCTTTGTAGAGTGATTTGAAGATTTGTTACATAATATAGTTTTTCCCTTTATCTAGAAAACTCAAACATTTCATTTTATTATCTACATGAGTACTCTACTCAGATCAAAGGATCCTCCTCTGAGAAGCAGGTCAAGAAGAACCTCCCAGTCTTATTTATATGGCTTCTACCTTCCCTTTGAATATTTACTGTCTTCTTGAAGAATTGCTCTTCCTTTTTCTTTGATGGTGTAATGCTCTCTTAGTTTATTTCTGCCAGATCCTTTAAATCTCCTTTGGCTCTACAGTCCCATGAATCCTTGCTTCTTTCTTAGAGCCTCTCTCTTTTTACTCTGCCAAAGTTTTTAGGAGCCCTGCTTCATTCCCATGGCTGCAGTTAGATTGATACACAAATGAATTCAAAATCTTCATTTTCATTCCTCTCCCTCTTTTGAGCTTCAGACTAATAAAGTAAACTGAGCTCAGTATCTAGATGCCCACAATACATTACCAATGTGTTTGAAATGCATTTCCCAGCTCCAACAAGTGCATGCTTCATGACCCCATACTTCAGCCATCATTCCATGCTCTCTCACCCTAATGTCCCCCTCCTTCAAAGCCCCATCCTGGCATTCTTGCCAGGACACTGGGCATCTTCCGTGATTTCTGCTTTCCTTCACCTAACAACAAATCTACTTCATTTTGACTAGTTTACCATGTCAAGTGTTATTAAATCCCTTCATTTAAGGAAGAAGGCAAGGTATAGATGGTCTCTTAGACATTTTTATCATAAATATAAATAAGACAATTTAAATCTAAATGAGTCAAAGAAACAAAAACATGAGGAGGGACAAGCTGGAGAGACATGGAGGAAATAAAACGTAAACATAGAATGAAAGATATTAAAATACACTCACCAGCTCCTAAGGAAGTATCTTCAATAGAGCCCCAATAAGAAGATTTCAATAATTTGTAAAGCCCACAATCAGAGTAGGTTCTTATGTAATATTTCTTGGTTAGTCAAATAGCAAGAAGACCCACAGCAACACATCTAATAGACATGCACACATTTTCTCTTCTTTCAAATGCACGTAAACACACTGGTTCATGCACATTCCTTTAGGTACCATAGAACATTCAAAAGTATTGATTATACTCTAAGCCATGAAGCAAGTGACAAACGGGCAAAAGAACTTGGCATACAGGAATTTACAACAACCCTGTTGAATAACATGAACAGAAAACAAATAAAAACATTTTATATATTTTAAATTGTGATAATAAACACATATAAATAATATTTGGGTCGAGTCATAATGGGTCTAAGTATAAAAATATGCTTTAAGTTGAGTTACAAAAGTACCACACACCCAAACGTGCTGTGCAGCTATGAAAATACTTAGAGATACATATATAGCTTTAAATATCTTTATTATACAGAAAGTAGGGTTAAAGTGAAAAAAAATTAGTATCTAACATAAGGAATCCCACAGTAAAGAAGAGAGGAAGAGATAGCTCACAAAAATGAAAAAACAAAAGAGCATAGATTAGTGAAATAAAATGATATATTAAAAGAAGTCAAGAACATTAATATTACTTTGGAAAAATAATAAATTGAAGAAATCTATTACATATATGATCACTGACAAAGACACAAGACAGAAGATCAGTATTAAAAAGTTTAAAATTTTATACTTTTATCAAACAAAATTGATAAGAATAAAGTATTATAAATCAATATTTATCAATTCATAACACAATATTATAAAATAAAAAATCTTTGAGAAAATATACATAGCCAAAAATACTTCAGAAAAACAGTACATTTGTATTTTTCTGTTACTCTGAAAGAATTTGACTATCTAGTTTAAAATCTACCTATAAAGGAAAAGTTTAGAGTTATTTGTATTTTTGATTAGCAAGTATTAATTGTACATATTAATTGTACACAGTGCTCTGCAATATTTCAATACATGCATATAGTATGCACTGATTTTTTAACTTCTACATATAAGAGAGAATATGTGACACTTGTCTTTCTTGTTATGTGTGGCTTATTTCACTTAACATAATGTCCTTCAGTATTATTCATCTTGTTGCAAATAATGAGATTTTATTTTTCTCTATGACTGAATGGTATTTCATTGTTTATATATCATATTTTATTTATCCATTAATCTGATGGGTACCTAGGTTGATTCCATATCTTCTGGGTATATAGCCAAAGCAAACAAGGGTAGTGTACCAAAGAGCACACCATAGTTTATGGCAGTACTATTCACAGTACCTAAGTCCAGGTCACGTATCTTTTCATTTTTTAATTTTTAATTTTGGGGGGTATTGGGTATTGAACCCAGAGGTGCTTTATCACTGAGATACATCCGTAGCCCTTTTAATTTTGAGGAAGTCTCTCACTAAGTTCTTGAACTTAGTGATCCCAAGGCTATTCTTGAACTTGTGATCCTACTGCCTCAGCCTCCCTAGTTGCTATGATTACAGGTGTGTGCCACCACACCTGGCTAGCCTAGATAATTTCAAGTGCAGATTCTATCACACTTATCAAGAAGCAAGTATTTGCAACCAAATGAAGCAAAATAAACACTCTTACTTATGTTTCTAGCAATCTTGGTACCTACCTCCGTCAAGGACACTCATACATATAGATGAAAATGCTTAACCAAGTATTAACAAACTGAATATAACCACATATACATAATATTATACAACATGATCAATTATTTTGCTTCAGATGAGTAAGGTTTATTCAACATTAGAAAATTTGTTCAAGTCCATGTTATTAAGAAATAATACATTTAGAAAATTAGTTAAAAATATAATAAAAAGACAAACACCAGACCAGGAAAAAGTGTTGCAAAAAGTTAACTGACAAGGATTCACATTATTTATAAATTTCATAAATGAAAACTACAACCAACCAATAGAAATATTTCACAAAATGTACAAATAAAACTTCTGAGAAAGGAAGCATTATATACACACACATGTATATGTATATATGTTCTATATGGATGTGTATATATGTGTGTGTGTGTGTGTGTGTATACAATGTATACACACATATACACATGCAAACGTAAAGCTAAAAGAAGTGGGATGCTATTTCATATCTACTAGATTGGAAAATGTTAAAATGTGTCTTTTATGTAACATGGGTGAAGGTAAAATGGAAATTCTCTGTATTACCTTTGTAATTCTTCTGTAAATTAAAAACTATTTAAAAAACTAAAAAGTTTATTTAAAGAAAAGTGAAGTGGTACCTAAAGCAATGTCTGTATATAGAAGGATTTGATAAATATTATTGCATTAAGGAATAAAGTAGTGAGGATATAGCACAACATTCACTAAAACATGTCTACTTGAAGTGTAAATTGGTGCAGGTTTGAAAAAGAATTAATGGACTAAACATTTGTATCTCTCTCAGATTCATACATTGAAATCCTAACTCCAAAGGTTAGGATATGGGGAGAATAGGCCCTATAGGAGGCAATGAAGTCATGAGGTTTGAACACTCATGAATGGCATCAGTGTCTTTATAATGTGGTGTCTGGTGATAGACTATTTTCAAGCTCATAGAAGTTGTCTTCTAGCTGTGTCTTAACAGTGTGTAAAGGTGAGGGGTCTTCTTCAGCTATAGTCTGCACACTGATGTTTGCTGCATAATGCCTTTAAATCTATATATGTTCTTGCATGGATCAATAGTTCATTCTTATTTATTTTCATTGCTGAATAGTATTCCGTGATATGGATATACCACTGTTTATTTAACCTTTCCCCTATTACAGCCTTTAAAGTCATTCCTAGTTTTCATTCATTACAAATAAAACTGCTACAATATTTATACATATGCTTTTTGTGAACATATATTTTCATGTGTCTAAGGTAAATGCCAGGACTGCAATTATTGAATGATATTGTAATTGCAAAAATTTTAAAGAAATGACCCAACTATTTCCAGGGTGTATACCATTTTATATTTCCACCCAGAATGTATAAGAGATTTAGTTTCTCTGCATGTTCTTTAGTATTTCAAATAGTCATAATATTATATTTTAGCACTTTAGCTATTTTAATAGGTGAGTAGTGAGATCTCATTGTGGTCTTAATTTGCATTTCTATAACAACTAATATTGCAAACATCTTTTTATGTGCTTATTTGTCAATTATATACCTTCTGTAGTGAAATATATCTTCATGGCTTTCTGACATTTCCATTTGAATTGTTTTTGTTGTTGCTGTTTGTTTATTTATTTAGGATTGAATTTTGAGAATTATTTATATTTTCTATACTTTGGCCTATTGTTGAATAAGTTGTTGGCAAGTAATTTCTCTTAGCATGTTACTTGTGTTTTCCTTTTCTTAACAGAGTATTTCATAAACCTTTAATTTTCATGAAATCTAACAATTTTTTCTCTGATTAATGCTGAATTTTGTATCATACCACTCCCATGTTGAAATTTTTATCTCCAAGGTGTTGAGTCATATATGTGTAAACACACACACATACACAAATATATTTATTTATGTGTATACCTTGAGTTTTACATATGTATGTATATGAATATATAACATGCACAGTATGCTATGGATAAAGTATAACAAATGTAGCAAAAGCATATATTATATGTTGTTCTTATAATCTGTAAAATATATTAATAATTTGTGGCACCTTCAAATTATATATTAGATTGCATTTAATAATGAAATCCAGAAACATATTATGATATTCATGAATGCTATTGCCCAAAATAAATCAATAATAAAGCCAGTACAGAACCATTATAAGATTCTTTAAAACCCACAAAAGTGAATAATGCATTATGTAAGGACATATTTGAGGTTGGTAAGTTTATATTAAATGTACAGAAATAATCATATCAGTACTTTGGTCATTTAGAGATGGAGTGATGTGGTTTTACTATCTATAAGAGGTACAGAATGAAATTTAAAATACTTGTTAATGTCCAATTTCTTAAACTCTCTAATGGGCCCAGGACACAAATACAATTCTATTTAAATATATACTCACATAAGTACATGTATTCATTCAGAAATATGTGTGACATTTTTCAGAATTAAGGTTGTTATATTTAGAAACAATGATTTAATTTTTTTAGTATAAGTATGTTGCACGCAGTTTGGGAGTTATATTTATACTAAATTTACTACAAATTTATTCATTAGTTTCTCAAACTCAAATTTAACTAGGCATCTCATATTTTATATAGTGATCCTGTTCACAATATAAGTTATACAAAAATCTACTAACTTTAGTTGTGGTTCCAGTAGCCAAGAATTACAACTGAACAAGTGTCCCTGTTACATTTAGCTGTTAAGGAGTACTGTGGAAGAGCCCTAGTCATGAATAGGAATGGAATGTTTTTCTACATAATGCATTGCTCTTTGCTATGTGGTTTTTACTTATTTTATTCCATGTTTTTGGAATTTATTACTAAGGAGATTGGTTTAGAGTTTTCTGTTCTTGTTTGGTTTTAGTATCAGGGTTTTAGGAATATATATATATGTATATGTATGTATACATATATATATGTGTGTGTATATATATGTGTGTGTATATATATTCCTAAATATATATATATAGCTAAATATATCTTATTGTATATACATCCATATATACATATACATATATATATATAATTTATATTACTTTCCCAGAAGATACTATGCTCAGTAATAGTTAAAAGTTGGCAATTTTCTCTTCTTTTGAGAGTTAAGGAGGGATTTCATGTTCATCCAATACTACAGAGATTAAATGGTACTCATTTGATATTTAAGAGCTCTCAGCAGGGCACGGTGGTTCAAGCCTGTAATCCCAGCACTTAGGGAGGCTGAGATAGGAGAATCGCGAGTTCAAAGCCAGCCTCAGCAACGGCGAGGCGCTATGCAACTCAGTGAGACCCTGTCTCTACATAAAACACAAAATAGGGCTGGGGATGTGGCTCAGTCGTCGAGTGCCCCTGAGTTCAATCTCCAATACCAAAAAAAAAAAAAGAGCTCTCAACAGTTCAATACTGCTGGCTATTTCCGATTTTAGTATGAAAATTGAATAAACAAACAATATTGACATGCACTTACTTTGTTTCTTTCAGTTATTACCTGAAATTATCATTTAAATTTAGCATTTTCCAACACTAGTGATATATTAACATTCAAAGCTTCACAAAAATAAACTCTTAATTTCCCTGAAAACAAATATATTTGAAGTTAACTGTTCATTGTTATTTCTTTCTCTTTTTTTAAAAAAATGAGTTTGGTGTATTTTATAGCAAGCATATTAATTTTAGCCAGGTCAACCAGGATAGGCTAGCATTTCCATTTTATGCAACAGAAAGATTTTATGGCTATTGCAACAAAACTGCAGACAGTGTGTGCAAACACCTATTCTCAAGTATCTTTTCAAAGTGAGGTGAAATGAGGGTGGTGTCTGGATTATTTGGAAATACAGTTTCAATTCTCAGCCTGGCACCTTTAAGATGGATTATTGGAAACATTTAACGTAATTATCTGGATCTTTTACTTCTCTTATATTTATTGGTGGTTTTTAGATTTACATGACAGTAGGGTGTATTTTGACATACTACACATACATTGGGTGCAACCCATTACAATTTTGATCCTATTCTTGAGATAGCACATGATGCAATTGGTCATGTATTCATGTATGAGCATAGGAAGGTTATGTCCAATTTGTTCTACGGTCTTTCCTATTCTTATCGGCCCCCATCTTCTCTTCATTCCCCTTTGTCTAATCCAGTGGACTTCTATACTTCCCTTCCCCACACTCCCTTGTTACGGGCTCTTACTGTAATTCTCCCTGTGTGTTACTCAAACATTAACTGACTACTCATAAATACAGAAATCAATTCTTGTTTGTCTTCTTAGTCTCTTCCTAAAACAAAAAAGAAAAAGAAAAAAAAAAAAAGAAAGTGAATCCATGGACAGTATTAGAAACTGAATTTTGAGAAACAAATCTTCAAAAAGATTTTATTTAAACCGATTGCGTTTTCCCTTTACTCCTCCCCCAATTCTAAAGGACTCATTTAAGAAAGTTGAAACAGAATATTCCTAGGGGAGGGAAAGCCTTTGAAAGCTTTCAAATAAAGAAACAAATCTTTTGGATTGAATACAGGAGAATGTTTAAATTCTTTCTCTCACATACCTGACCCCAAGGAATATTCCCTTTGGGGCAGGGGAGCAAGATATGTAAACCAGAGAAAAACAATATAGTGCCCTAAGGGTCAGCAACTTTATTCCATGGATAGAATATTTCTATCTAATGGTGTCTCACTGGATAAGGGCCTTATCAATTCATAGTCAGCAGAACAATTTGGTGTTGAGTGGTTGGCCCTTGGAGGAAAAATAATGCATTCTAAGAAATTATAAACATATGGAGACATTAAATCAGGGTTCATTTAAATTTATTTTTCAACTTGGGGGATAGTCTCTATTAGCATTGTTACTAATGCCAACATTAAATTATGTTGTTTAACTTTTATCACTATTATATTCCTTACTTGTGTTCTTCCATTAGACTTTGATTTTCCATCTTCATCATGAATCATTTCCACTTTCTGAGGTACTTTTTATTTTGCCTCTTTATTTTGCCTAAAATATTATTTCTTTAGGATTGCTGTAATTTCCCCTTCTCCCCCTTCTTATGTTTTGCCGTGTAAGTTTTATAAGCTCATTTTCTTCAACTGAGGTACATGTTTGGAAGACCTTAATTGGCTGATTTAAATTTCAGGGCCAAGTTAGATCTCCTAAACTATCAAGATTTCCTTTCTAGATTAAATTATACTTAATAGTGAATATGTGGTACAATTTTAGTAAGGACCAATGTTTTGTGATTGGCCTAAAACCAAACTTGCTTTTAATTAAAACATCTCAGAAGCTCTTAGGGAAAACTTTTCTTAAAAATTTTTTTAAAAAATTTATCTTATTGTATACACTCATAAAACTAGAGATTGTATTATTGTAGTATTCAAGAGTATAGTTACAAAAACAAATAATTGATTGGTTTACCTTTTCTCACTAGATTCATATACTCAAAAAATTAGTATTCCTGTTAATAGTTAGCTTCATTTCATATGAGGTACTAATAAAATAGTAAATGAAATCTCATATAAGAATTATCATGTAGCAGGGCGTGGTAATCCTAGACACTGAGGAGGCTGAGGCACGAATTTAAAGCCAGCCTCAGCAACTTAGTGAGGTTCTAAGTAATTCAGCGAGACCTTGTTTCAAAGTAAAATATAAAAAAGGGCTGGGAATGTTGCTCAGTGGCTAAGCACTCCTGGGTTCTAGCCCTGGTACCAAAAAAAGAAAAAGAAAATTATCATATAATATAGCCATCACCATCATGTTTTAGGTAGAATGCCCATTTCATTTACCACTTTGAAATAATAGTAAAGGAGGGTGTTTCATGATGCATATTCAATTATTTGAGGTACTGGCTTTAGGGGATGCCATTAACTATAAGGCAGAATGCAATGATTTTCAGTTCTGACTCATTTCTGAAAAATTAACTATTTGATTTAATAAACAGTGGATAGGATAATTGTTTTAAAATGTTAGGTTTTCAAAATCAGTGATAAAATAGCTACTTAAAATAAATCTAGAATAGGGTAGACTTGGAAGCCATAGACTCTCCTTTTCCCCAGATAAACACTAAACAATAATACATGAATCATTTCCCTATGTGAGAAGTTCAAATTTGTGGTAAGAGGATTCTGCATACCAGATGAAAGTGGAGCAAGTAGGAATCTGGTAGGAAAATTCCTGGTATTTACTCTCCAGAGTCCCTGTTCCAAGCACAGCAAAGTACAATTAGAACTTTTATCACTTGGCTTCCCTGGGGAAGGAAGAGAAAAATAAACACACAATGTTCTGACACTTTTAACAGACTGTGTTCTGTATCACCTGAATCTGTGCACTAAGAAGAAAGGGCGCCAGTTAGGAACTGCTGAGAACAAAGGTGATAGTTTGGCCAAGCATTTACTCATTTACTACAATTCCTTGCTTTGAGATTCTCCATGGGAAGGAAAAGAGAAAACTGAAAAATACTTCCAACATTTATGTTTTAGAGATCTATATACAAGAGACTGGTTTCTATCTTGCCTGCATCTAAGTTCTAAAAAAAAAGGGCTCTCAGTTGGGGGATGCTGAGAACAAACATACTTATTTGTGGATATACATTCACACACCATACTTCTCTCACTGATTCAGTACAGAAAAAGTAGCAGAAAACCCTCATCCCCCAACTTCTTACAGAAGAAGGAAAGACTAGAAACATATCAGTGTTTTAGCTTTTTGAGAGGCCTGTACAAGGGACTGAATGTCTATTTAAGAGTGCTTACATGACCGGTCATATTCTAGATGGCTGGAGGACATGGATAGCTAGGTAGTTTGCTACAGCTAGAGAGGACACATTGGTTGAGACAAAAACTGATTGTAACTGGACATATTCTTCCTTTGTAGAGGAAAGAAAAGAGTGGAGCATTCACCCAGCATTCCAGCTTTCCAAGGGGCTGCTGGATGAACTCATTTTTGTATCATCTAACTTGGAATGCTTACTCTACAGACATACTGCAGAACTTGAGGACAGAGAGAACAAAAGAGAGGTAAATGGGTTATGGCAACTTCAGAGAACCTAAAGTACTACAGATAGACATCAAAAGGACACAAATATTATGAACACCTTAAAAAATAAACCAGTAAACACGTTTAATTGGGACTTTATAAGCACAGGCCTAGAGAAAATACATCTACAGAAAATAATCAAAAGTTTCACATAATATCTAATTGGGTTGATTGAAGATTTTTCTCTATATAAAGCCAATCCATGGGGCTGGGATTATAGCTCAGTGGTAGAGTGCTTGCCTCGCAAGCGTGAGGCCCTGGGTTCGATCCTCAGCACCACATGAAAATAAATAAAATAAAGATATTGTGTCCATTTACAACTAAAAAAAAATTTAAAAAAAAAAAAAGCCAATCCATAAAGATTGGGAGAAATGTAATATTTTTTGTTCAAATGCCTTGTTTAAACAAACCACATTTCAAAAGAAAGAAACAAAGAAAGAAATAAGTAAACAAACAAACAAACAAATCAAGAAAACATATAGCCCAATAGCCAAATCAAAGAGCAAAATAAATCATCAGGAAAATGTCTAAAGAAATGGAGGTATATGAGCTACAAAGAATTTGATTCAAAATAATGCTGTAAAGATGCTCAATCTAATAATGAAAATGATGCATGAACAAATTTAGACTATTAACAAAGAGAAAATATTTTTAAAATTACACCACTTTGGGAGTTAAAGAATACAAATACTAGATTGAAAAATTCAATAGAATTATTTAACAGCAAACTTGCAATAGTGGAAAATGAATCATTGAACTCAAAGATCATCTGAAATTACGAAGTCAAAGGAACAAAAAGAAGAAAAATGAGGAAAAAAGTGAATAAAATCTAAGGATTTTATGGTAGATCATAAAACAAAACAATACATACAGCATAGAATTGCCAGAAGGTGAAGAGAAAGAGAAAGAGAAAGAAATGAGTGTAGAAATTTATTTGAAGAAATAATAGCTGAAAACTTCCCAAATTTGAGGAAGGAATTAGACACACATATTTAAGGAAACAAATCAACTCCAACCAGGAAAAAATCCAAAGAAATTTACACTGAAACAAATTAAAATCAAACTGCTAAAAACAAAAACAAGACAATGTTAAAGATAGCAAATGAAAATCAATTTGTCTTATATACGGGACAATTAGAAACTCTGTAGGACAGAATGAAGTAGAATGGTATATTCAACATGCTGAAAAAGAAAACAGCTTGTAACCAAGAATACTGTATCTGGTAAATAAAGATAGTCACAGATAAACGAAAACTGTGAGAGATTAGCATTACTGGACTCACCTCATAATAAATACGTAGGGAGTCCTTCAAATTTAAATGAATGGATGTACTGCAGAAAACTTAATGCATAGAGAGAATAAAGCTCATTGGTAAGGGTAAATATGCAAACAAAATACTGTAATACAGTAGTGGTGGAATCTAAATCACTTTTACTTTTGGCATACAGGTAAATAGATGAAAATATTTTTAAAAACATATTCTATGAAAATGTTAAATGATGCACTATAAAAGTTGTAATATATGACAAAAATGAGGAGAAGGGGAAGTAAAAGAAAGCAATTGAAGTTAAGTAGTCAACACTTCAAAATAAATTGCTACAAGATATTTATATAAACTCCATCATAAACATAAGGAAAATAGCCATTGAAGATAGACAAAAGAAATGAGAAAGACAAACATGTCACTACAAAAATCAATGAATTACAAAGGAAGATGGTAAGAGAGAAAAAAATGACAAAGCTATAATAAAGGCAGATAAAAAACACAATATGGCAATAGTAATTCTTCACATATCAGAACTTTCCTAAAATGTGAACAGACTTAATACTCTAGCCAAAATGGTTGGAAAAAACAACTATACCCAACTGTCTGCTATCTAAAAAGAAAATAACTTTACATTTAAAGACTCACTTAGTCACATAGGTTGGAAATAAGAGGGTAGAAAAAAAATCCATACAAAGTTAAGCCAAAGAAAGTAGTGGTTATACCTATATCATACAAATAAATTTGAAGTATAAAACTGCCACAGGGACAAAAAACATAAAACAAAAACAAAAACAACATGTAAAGATAAAAGGGTTAATTCAATAGGAAGATAGGACAAGTAAAATACATCACTATTTGAGGCAATGTAGTTCCAAAAAGTATCTAATTTTGAGCTGAGTGTGGTAGTGCTGTAATCTCAGCAATTTGGGAGGCTGAGGCAAGAGGATCACAAATTCAAAGCAGCCTCAACAACTTAGCAAGACTCAAGAAACTAGCATCTTATAGTATCTTATCTTGTCTCTTAAAAATAAAAAGGATCTAATATTGAAGTGATGTAAAATTAACAAAGAATATCTGTTGTAGAGACTGGAGAGAATGGGTCCTTTTTATTTATTTACTCTTGGAAAATCATTGCTTCTATTTTTCCAGAGGTAGAAACCATCAAAGAACCTTTTCAATTCCTGAGATCAAGTTTTATTTACCTTAGTAATAAAGTTATGTTTGCATAACAGACACTATTTAGTGTATAGTTCATCTATGATGCCTTAATGCAAGCAATTGGAGTCTGTAAAAAGCACTTAGGATCACAAAGGACTGTATTAATGTGTTTAGACTGTGGAAATTATTGTTTCATTGTATACAAATATCATATTAATGGTTTCACTTTGGGAGCAATGCTTTTTTTTATTTGTTCATTTTAGATGTATGTGACAGTCGAGTGTATACTTTTTAATACAAGTCTTTCCTCATTCCTACAAAACCTTATTGGGATTGATAAAAAAAAAATCTGTGGTTCATTTACCAATCAACCAAAACAAATCAACCATTAATATCTGAACTTCTCATAAATCTGTATGCTTTGATTTCTAATAAACATGAAAGTATTTTCCCTAAAAGTTTTACACATGAACTTAATAAGTACAAATTATATTTCATTGTTTTTCTTAACATTGTGTACTCCAATGACTCTGCCCTAGGGTTGTGATTCTGTAATTCGCTTAACATGTCCACCCATATTTAACTATCCCTAACTTTTCTAAGTGCAAACATCTATCACGTGTTTCCTCTATCATCATTTTTCTACCCTGAGGCCTAGCATATCACATATTTCCATAATGCTGAAAAGTTTAAGACTAAATGAAGTCAGAGGACAACCTCCACACTGAAGACTAGCATATGATGCTCCTGCATTTTTTCTATTTTCCCTTGGACATGGCTTTATATTTCACAGGCTGCACAAATATCAGATAGTGCTTTAGGAATATCCCTGCGCAAAGTATTAAACATGCAAGTTTAGGCACTTGCTGTATTCATCTAAGTATGAATTTTATTAACTTTTATTCTGCTACTCAAGTGACAGAACTTTTTCCACTCTATCTTTATGCAATGTAATAATATATTTCATCATTTTCCAGTAAAATGCTCTACTAAACTTAATCTCTATTGAATCCTTCAAATACACATTTCAAAACATTAAATCTGATTGTATGTTTAGCTTCTTTGCAGGTCAAAACATCTATGTATAATAGATGGAAAGATGATTCACTAATTTTCCATTTGTTTGGGGACAGACCACCATTTATAAGCAAACAGACAAATCACTTCAAACAGAGAGGACACTCAAAACCAAGTGATGTACTTCTTCAGTCGATATCCCATGACCTTTCAAGATGAAAGGATAATAGTCATCCACCCAGAGAAGGGAGAGAAAAGTTCTATGTACTGTTTATGAGATTTAGAGGTCACTTGGTTATGCAGAAAACAAGATACAATAGAAACTGCAGAAAACACTAGAGAGAGGAATCATGGCTACATATTTTTCTAAGCTCCCCATTCACTACCAGTTTTTATCTTTTAATAAGCCCCTCTGTTCACCAAACTAAGGACACATTCTGTTTATTGTGTGGCTGAGGCCCCCCTCCCTTCCCCTTACGTTCAGCTGTCTATCTGTGCCTTCTTTAGAGTGCAAGTAATTGGTCTAAATCAAGAGCCCAAATGGCATGTCTAACCCTTTCAGCATTCTGGTGATCATATGACAGAGCTTAGAGAATTTGAGGGAGGTCCCAATCAACAAAGCAGGATATTATTTCCAGTGAAATCTTGTGGCAACGTGCACCTCTGCTGCAAGGACAATTCAAGTCTTTGTTTCTTCTCTGATCCTCAGAGTCAGTTTGACTGTTCTATTGAAAAAGCTCAGAGGAGTTCCCATAGCCTTTGCAAAGCATTAGAGACTATATAGAAACCACTCCGTATATAACCCTCCAGAACATATGTTTAGGAAAAACTGAGAAATTTCCCTAATCCACCAGTCAAAATTTATTACATTTACATTTCCAAACTAATTACAAAGGTAAAAATCTTGATTTAAAAGGTTTGAAGTAAATAAACCATAGTAAGAATAAGTTTTTTCTTATACTTATCAACCAAAATGCAAATTTTGGAATCAGAAGTCCAAATTCTAGGCAAAGTATCTTACTATAATTTACCTATACTTCAACATGCCAATTATACTTTTCTCACAAGTTAATTTGCCCATATTTTGAAAACACATCTAAATTGTGTTCAAAGACCTTTGAATCTATTAAAACATCTCTTATCAAAGTTAATGGAAACATACTATAAGATATAATACTATGAAAATTCAATGTTACAGTATGTTGTGGCATATGTAGAAAAGTATCATCTTTACTTATAAAGGTAAAATGTATTTATTTAGTGAATATTAGAATTAGAATCTGTGGTTATCACCAAGTACTACTACCTTATTATATAAGTTTGAGAACTTGTTCGATATCACCAAGTACTACTACCTTATTATATAAGTTTGAGAACTTGTTCGAAGTCCTGATCAAAAGATCTAGAACCCAATAATTCTGATTCTTAATTCATTATTCACTCTCATTTCTTTCTTTCTTCCTTTTTTTTTGAGCTTCAGTGTACTTGATATTAACTGAGTAGAAATTCCTAATTCCACTAAGTGGCTACAAAGTTTATGTCAAAGTAAAATAAGCAATCATAGTATTCTGAAAAAATACTCTGAAAAATCATAGTATTCTGAAAAAAATGTAAAAATAGTTCAGTTTACACAAAATCATCAAGCTGCAGAGATGCCAGAATTTAAAGCTTTGTGTCTACAGGCACTTCTTCCATGACCAGCTCCAAATAAAACCACTCAGAGCTGGGTGCGGTGGTGCATGCCTATAATCCCAGCACTTTGGGAGGCTGAGAAAGGAGAATCGCGAGTTCAAAGCCAGCCTCAGCAACGGTGAAGTGCTAAGTAACTCAGTGAGACCCTGTCTCTAAATAAAATACAAAATAGGGCTGGGGATGTGGCTCGGTGGTCAAGTGCCCCTGAGTTCAATCCCTGGTACCAAAAAATAAAAATAAAAAATGAAAAAATAAATAAAATAAATCCACCAAGGACAACCTTGACAGTGGCATTATAAATTCATGGTGCTATTTTAGACAGTGTTTTTGATTTTGAAATGTAACAATCCCTAAGATAAATATATTAAAAATTGGTTACCTTAACCAAATAGCTCATAATTACATTTTGAAACTTCAATAGTGTCTACGTTCAATACACTTAGAAGCAAACGCTATACTATACCCTAAAGCTTATGACACTTCATCTCCAGAACAGAAAGTGAAATAGGGAGAGTGAACTTTGTACTATGAATCCACCTAACTCAGATTGTTCACATGCATATCAATAAACTTAAGGGTGATATATTTTAATTGGCCAAATTTGTGAAGAACTTTATGATTATACATGGAACTGAAACCATTTTCTGTTTTGTTTATAAAGAAACAAGATTAATGGTTACTAGGTAATGAAATCTTGGGTGATGGACAGACCAAAGCAATATATTCTTAAATGTAAAAACTAGAAAATTACAGAATCTTTTTGAATTGTCAAAAATATCCTTCCCAGGTTTAGTTTGCTTTTTGATGAGACGAAGGAATTGGACTACATCATCTCTAAGTATCAATTTACTTCATCAAACATTATTATTTTATTTAAAATTAAAAATAATATAAAAGTAAAATTAGTTATGAAAACTGATTTTATTTGTTCTCAAAATATATTTTAGAAATGTTAGAAGGTATTATATTGGTAGAATCTGATAAAAGTTTTCTATTCTCTGGATCTTGGACTCAACCTTTTTTCTGTGATCACAATTTATAAAATAATCATTAAGAAATTAAATACTCTAGTTTTTGAAATTACATTTTTGGAATCCTATGTTAGCCAGTGTTTTGTGCTGTAACCAATATAGCAGATAAGGACATCTTAGAGGAGGAAAATTTTATTCCGGATCCTGGTTTCAGAGGGTTAGTCCATAATGGGCCTAGTCCCTGGCTTTGGTCCTAAGATGAATCAGAACATCATGGTGGGACAGGAATTCATGCATAAAAAATCTCCTCAACTCACATCAGCCAGGTATCTCAGAGAGAGAGAGAAAGGAAGGAGCCTCAGAGATGAAACGTTTCAGGACATGTCCCCCAGTGATCCACCTCTGCCAGTCATTCCCTACATTGTCTATATTTACCACCTAGTTATTTAATCCATTCAAAGTAGGATAGCTCTTCCGTTAGGTTATAGCTCTGCTAATCTAATCATTTCACCTCAGAATACTCCCCTGCATTAACATGGGAGCTTTTGGAGACACCTCGTATCCTAACCATAACAAATCCCTATACTTTAATAAGACTTCAATGAAACAAAAACACTTTAAGAGAATAAAAAGATCTAATAATTAAGGGAAAAGATACAAATATTTATTCCCATGTGTTAGGTTTCAGCAAACCATAGTCTGCAGGTCAAATCTAGCCTGCCATATGTTTTATAAATAAGCATTTACTGGAACACAATTATACTCAGTTATTCACATATCACCTATGATTGTTTTCAAGATACAATGCTTTTAAGATATATTTGCAATAGGCACTGTATAGATTTCAAAGCTTAAAGTATCTACTTTACAGAAATGGTTAACATTTACTACATATTATAAACAGAAAAAAAAGTTATACAATTAAGGTTAATATTGGAAAATAATGTGAAAATTTTCTGAGTTTTTAACATCCATTGAAAAGCCTGGAACTTGTACAGAAGGCAATTCATAGTAGTAACTTCACAGGAAATAAGTTTCAATGGCCTTGCTTCAAAGTTGTATTCATATAACAATAATATCCCCTTGGAGTTAATGCTATTTAAGATTATTAACATGTATATTAATATGTTTTATTAAACTCATTTCTATTAATAAAAGCTTTGCAATAAGCTTCTTAGAACAATTTTAAATTTATGGAATTATTGTATAGGTGTTGTAGGAGTTCAGAAAACCCCAATGTCTTGTTTCTTCTGTTAGTACCATCTTACATTACCATGATACATTTGCTACTTATTGCAATATAATTAATGAACTAGTATTGATACACGAATGCTAAATTATTTTTTCATATTTCTTTAGTTTGTAAATAATATTAATTTTCTATTTTATGATCTCACTCCACAAAATATTTAAAAATCAGATATTTTCTTGTTTCTGATTATTTCTCAGATTTTCCTTGTTTTTAATGAACTTGATATATTGAGGATTACTGGTCAAATGTTCAATATTGGGGATTGCATGTTTTTATTGTAGTTACATTAGGAAACTTTATTTTGGGGAGGAATCCAACAGAGGTAAAGTTGTCATTCTTATGTTATATCAAGGGTGTATCAACCAACATTAATATTGATGTTAACCTTGATCATATGGTTCAAGATAGTGTTGTTCAGGTTCCTCTATTGTAAAGTTACTTTTTTTCTTTCTTTCAGGACTGAATTCATTGGAAGAAGTCACTAAGCAGTACTTGCACTTAAGAAGTAGTAAATTATGCCTCACCTCCTTGATGTTTATTAGCTATATAATTTATTTGGCATTCTTCTGCATGTGAGAGTTGACTATTCTCTTTTAACAATCTGTTTATTCAACAATCTACTTACAAAATTATGAACTCATGAACATTTATTTCATATTGTGTTATAATATAATACTACTTTTTTAACATCCTTGGGCTACTTTGACATATCCCCATCAGAGAGAGAGACAGACAGACAGACAGACAGACAGACATGAGCACTTTTTAACTTTCTAATACTAAAAATGCGACAAATTCTCCAGGATCATCTTGTATAAGTATTTTCTTCCTCAATCTTAGAATCAGGCATTTCTCTAAGTTCTTGGCTCATTTATTGAAGAATGGCATTAGAAACCAGGAGGTGGGTGCCAGGGAGCCTCATTACAACTGGAATGACATTGCTTGTAGGCATTCTAAGATGACAGATTAAGATATATGTTGCTATAATAACCTCTGTGTATACACATATCTATAATTGTTTCTATATATAACAATTTGTTATTTTTATTGCTAAACATTAGTTCAAACTTGTCTTAGTTTTCTCTAAAGGAACAGGGCCAACAGGATGTACAAACATGTATGATTATAAAAAGAGACTCTACTAGACTGGTTTACAGAATCAGAAACTGAAGAGTCCCGCAATGGCTTTCTGCAGGCTGGGAAGCTAAGGGAACCAGGAGCTGCTCAGTCTAAGAACACAGAGCTTCAGAAAAATAGGATCAATGATGCAGCCCCAGTCTGGGACTGGACCCCAGAAAACTGAGCTCTGTGGTGACAGTCCATTTGGAAAAGTGAAGGAGTTCTAGTCCAGTGTCTTCAAGTAATCTCAGAAGCAGTGGAGGTGCTCACTCAAGAACACTCGAATTTGCATCTGCATTAGATTCTTCATTCTTCTACTTTTTTGTTTCATCCATGCCCTCAACCTATTGGACTGTGCTGCACAAGTTTAGGGTAAGTCTCCCCGTACCAATCCCACGTACAACCCCACGTACCAATCATTCATAGAAAAAAACCCTCATCTACATACCCACAGCCTCTTAATCTTAGGCATCTCAATTCAATCTAGATTATCCATAACAAAACTGAGGTCTCCAGGGCTGGGGTTGTAGCTCAGTGGTGGAGCTCTTGCTTGGCATGTATGAGGCACAGGGTTCAATCCTCAGCATCACATAAAAATAAATATAATAAAGGTATTATACCCATCTACAACTAAAAATATTTTTTTAAAAAAACTGAGGTCTCCAACTTTAATTCACTAACACATGAATCATTCATGCCTATGACCTTTACTTCTCTGCAAATTTCCTTTCTAAAGTGAGAAACCTGGCTTCCACTGTCATTCATCTTTTGTTTTCTTGTTCAATTGTAGTGTATGTGTGTATGGCCTTCAATGTTTCAATCTATATCCTCATGGGATGCAACTTTGCCAACAAGCTTCTAATGCTTAAGTACATTTTCTTCTGCCTTTTGTATTAAAAACTCCACTCATTATCAAAGGTACTAAGGACAGAACCTTATTCCTCTACCTCATTTAGTGAGGTTGCTTCATACATTTGTAATGTATATAGATTATTTTGTCACATTCTGCATTCTGTCCTGGAATTCTCTGAACTCCTAAATCTTTTTTTTTTAACTGCATGAATTTAGGTTTACTCTGTATTCTATAAGATTCTATGGTACTTGTGAAATACTCAATGGCTTGTATTCACTATTACATTCTTATATAGATTAGTTTCATAACCCTCAGAATTCTCTTGTGCATGATCCATAGAATTCTTTCCCCAAGCCCCATAAATGTATTTTAAAGAATAATGCAATATCCTCAAGCAAGATTTTCATTGCCATTGTGCTTCTTCAAATGCAAAGTCTTTCATTAAAGGAAACTCCATCAGTTCAATAAAGTGTGACATATAAATGAAAGAAATATAAACATGATCATATCATGATTTTTGGCCTGAAAATACTTGACAAATGGCTCAGCCATTCCTATTACTACTTTAAGAGGGATAAGTGTAGAGGGAAAATTCTCATATATCATAGAAATTTATCATCAGCAACTAAATTTTGATGTGAAAGAAAATGTAAAAGATTACCAAAAGTTACAAGGAAATTGGATAAACAAAAGAATTTTTGCGTTCTTTTGACACAGTCTTGAAATTGGGTAGGTATATTCTTGGCTATTTTGCATATAGAATAAAAGTGAACCAATAGATTTTTCACAAAGACACAATTTTTGTTATGTGGAAGAGATAATCTCAATATTTATTGTTTATACCTTTGCTAACCATTTATTTAGCAATCTAATCTTAATATTTTTTGTTACACATTCAATTTATATACATAATTTATTACATGCTCTTTGACCTGGTCACAACATATAGTTCACTCATTATTTGCTATTTAATAATAATTTTCATGAGATTATTTGATGTTTTTATGGTAGTTTTGATTTTTACTTTTGAAATATTATCGTCTCATGAGGTAAAACTGACTCTAAATAAGTAAAATATAACATCATATTTTAAAAATAAATATTTATAACAACATAAAAAAACTGACTTGTGAAACCAATAAAAAGCAGGACAAATAGATATACAGAAACCCTACCATAAAAACATCACCAACAAAAGAAAAAAATTAAACTTTTTATTTTCTTTAGTAAAATAGAAAGTTGAATTTTCCATTTTTAATATATAATATGGGTTTCAGAACAATAATAAAATGTAGCAACAAAATAGTCAGAAGTGGTGCCTTTCACCGTGGGAAAACACAGCAAGAAAGCCCTGGCCAGACACCTGTATCTTAATCTTGGACTTCCTGGACTCTAGAAGTTGGAGGACATAATTTTTTGTCTTATAAATTATTCAGTCTCCTGTATTCTATTTATAGCAGCAAAATGGACCAAAACAGACTTTATATCCAGTATAACTTTCATTTTAAGCATGAGGGCAATGTGAGGACATTCTTAGAAAAATGCCAAGAGAGTTTATTACCCCCAAGACCTTCAGAGAAGTAGCCAGAAAAAGGTGTACATCCTTTAGAATACAAACTGATGTAGATGAAAGATATGGATTATAAGTAAAATATTAGCACATAATATTTGATAAAACATTGTAAGATAGCTTTGTGTAATTACCAATACACTCATTTTTAAACTATTTAATGTAACAATTTTTTAATAATAAGAAATACGTATGTTTGGCAAAAATAAGGCTAAAACATAAACCACATGATATAATGGGAACAGTTGTTAAGCATAGAAAATTTACTCCTCACATAGCTGAAACCTTTAAATGTTAAAGTTAAATATATAATTAAGAGTATATACAAGTGGATAGAAATAGTTTAGTACTTAAATAGAATAGTGGATAGAAATATTTTTACAGAGTTCAAGAAAAAGAAAGGAGTTACAAGATATTTAGTCCTAGGAGATCTGAGAAGATTAAAAAGAGTGAAAAACAGGGTAATAAATATAGAGTCACAAATAACAAAATAGAAATATGAAAAACATATCAGTAATAAAAACCTCAATCCTATCAGCTGAAAATGTCACCTCTAAGGCTACTTCTTGGAGTCATGCACAAAATCAAACTGAAAAAATGATAAACATAAGAGACAAAAAATACCAAGGGATTTTGTAGTAAGGGATACCATTGGTATAATACCCCTCTCTTAGACAAAGAAAAATTGAGACACTAGCATATACTGCTCCAAAACATACATCATATACATGCTTCTGAAGTTCATATGAAACCAAATTTTAGGTCACAAAAAGTCATAAAAAGTCAAAAATTTTCAAAATATCAGTTTAATAACATTAAAACATTAAATGTTTTATAACAACATAATTAAGAAGAAATGCAATATAAACACAGCCAGTGCCTGTTATTTAAAGTGATACATGTATAAACAACACATTAAGAAAAGATGAAACCAGTGGAAAATATTGAAACACATATTAAGTGATTAATTTAAGGTAACTGAATATGTACTCAAATGTTTCTTCCTGCAGCAACTTCAAGTGCAACTATCCTAAAAATTCTAGGAATAGATTATTCCCTGATTCTTTCAATCTGTTTCTGGGAAGAAAACAAAGCTCTCTAATTCATTTTCTCAGCTAGTATAGCCTTGCAACAGAAACCTGACAAGAGCTCTACAAGAAAATAAAATCATGAGCAAACAGATGAAAAATCTGTTAAAACCAGAAGTGCATGGAAGAATACATCAGGAACAAGTACAATTCATTCAAGAAATATGTACGTCAAATTCTAAAGCAAACAAAATACTTCTTATGAGTGTAGTAACATTTTCATTAAAATCCAGGATATCATAGTCATGCATATAAGCATTTATTATTGTGAAATACTTCCTATAAAATTAAAAAAGTTACAGAGATATTAGAAAGTAAAGGAAGAGTGAAACCATTTTTTTCTACTATATGATAGTCTACTCAGAAAACCCATGATAATATAAGTACACACTACAGAATTAATGAAAGAATTATGCAATGTGTAAAGGCTTTATGAACAAAACAAAAAGTGATACTGAATGACAAATTAATAGGGACATCCTAATTTGCAAATTGGAAGAATCATTGTTATTACAATTTCTAATGTAAACTATAAATCCAATGCAATTTAAAACTCATAGTTCACTTTACTCATAGTAAACTTTAATAATTATAGGGTTGAAAAGGGAAAGGCAAAGTGACTAGCAGTACTAAACAGGGCACCTGGTATACATATGACTGATGGGACCCTGTAAATCAGCAAAGAGAGTAAGTGACTATCTGGTATATGATGCTTGAACAATTGTCCATTCGTAGGAAGGACAAGTAAGTTAAGATTTTTGACATACATATTTCTTACATATTTTCCCGTGGAGGATTATAGGCATAACTATGAAAATTAGAACAAAATAGAATTCTTACATGAAAATAGAGTACAACAATGTTTCTTATGCAAAATTCTTTAGTATTTCTTATTAAAGCACAAAGAAAAAACATAAATTATTAGTAATTTTGACAACTGTAGATAAATATTGATAAAAAAGCAGTGTTTAATGAAAAATAACTCGGAGGATCAAAACTATTTGACAATTGCAAGAAGGAGAGCCAAAATAGTGAGATGTACTATTTTGTACATTTATAGTCAATTGGATGTGATTTAAAACTGGAAATCTTTGAAAGGTATTTGATTTAATAACAATAATAGTGCTTATGTCAGATTTATACTTGCACTTTATATGGTGACATGTCTATTTCATATATTATTACAAAAAGCACTTTCATAATTTGTCCATAAAAATGCTGCTTATAACCACTTTAAGAAAATGCTAAAGCTATCCACAGACATTAATCTTGAGGCCTCATATACCAAGTAGTCATGGGGATCTATAATTCATACCTGTAATTTTAAATTATATATGAAGTCTTTGTTAGACAGAACCACTTAAAGTCATGTCTGTTTTATTTCTCCATACTTCACAGTGTGAAATTCTTTTGTGGTTTCTTATCATTAAAAACATAATAAAAGTGCAGCTTTACTCAGAAAGTGCAATAAAATAAAAACAACTTCTGGTCAACTACAGATTCTATAAATAAAATTCAGAGACAAATTACAGCTGGTGGAAGATAGTGTAGCTATCAAATTATTACTATGAAATATTTATAAGGAATTCCTAAAAATCAATACAGAAAGAGCTTCTATAACTCAATAACGTCTCCAAAAAATCAACAGGAGAAAAGAGCCAATTGAAGGAAAGAGAAAGTACATCAAAAATGAGTTTTTTGAAAAAACAGAAAGTCAGAAAATGATAAAAAGTTTGACATTACTAACTTAAATAGATATAAATTAGAAAAACAAATTACTAATTTAAATACATCAAATTGATAAAATTGTATGTCTTGTATGTCTTGATACTATCAAATGTTGACAGGAATAAAGAAAACTATTGTGCTTTTAGAAATATAAATGTATAAGACCAATTTGGAGAAATATTTATAAAAACTATTGATGTAATTCTGTTAAACATGGGTAAAATTTGAAAAACAAACACTTAATACTAAAAGCAGATTACATTCTCTTTTACCATAAATTAAAAAGTTAGGATACTTTAGTATAATAATATTCTGCAGAAGTTAAATTGAATGAACTAAAGCTATACATATAAAAATAGAATTGTATGAAATATTTCAGAAGCACATTTCTGAATGATACTATGTTCAGCCACACTTAAAGTTGGAAAACTTAAAAAATGACTATATTCATAAGAATATATGAGTTTATATCAGTTCATAAAATTATGCAAATGTATGTCTAAATAATGAAAATCATATTTACAACAGTAATTGGTAATGAGTAGGGATATATAAGATAATTTAAGTAGTTTTTAATTAAATGTTATACAATAGAAAATATGGAAAGATATCATTATTTTGATAAAGTTAAGGGATGTGATGATGTGTAATTTAAAAATAATTTTTAGATTGTTTGAATTTTCATATATTAAAATAAGTCTCAAGTTGGGTGCAGTGGTGCACATCTAAAATCTCAACAGTCTGGGAGACTGAAGTAGGAGGATCACAGGATTGATGTCAGCCTGGTCAAGTTAATGAGATCCTGTCTCCAAATAGAAAATAAAATGTAAGCCTAAATAGAACAAATAAATAAATTAAATATGAAAAAAAAATACAATGAGGCAAGTGTTACAAGGGTTTGCTAATGAAGCTTATGTGAAGTAAGCCAAAATTTATTGTTTTTTCAGAAAGTATTGAAATAAAGGAGAGTTTACATCTGTATTTTGGAAATGTCTTTATTTTTTCTAAGAATATGAAAAAATCAGAAATCATATCTGATAATATCCAAGCATTTATGTTAATATTTCAATATCATTTAGGACAGGAGGCACACTAGCAAAAGATTAAGAATAAAATGCATGAAAAATATAGTGAATATTTCTGACATATGTGAAGTCCTAAAGATTCAATTTAAACCTGATAAAGAAGAGATACTTTCCATAATAAGAAATATAAATTTCTATTACACATATAAAAAGATCTTCTCAAATTTAAAGGAGATAAATTGTTCACATTTTATAATTTCACTAGAGAAAACAATTATGTAATATTCAATTGTTAATGATTTCCAGAAACTGGTGGCCTCATAAATTGTTCACTATTTTTTTATTAGGAAAAATTTTTGAAGCAATCTGGAAGTGTCTGTAAATATCTTTAAATGGCCTTTGACTTCAAAGCATTGTACTGGAATTTGTCCTGTAGAAACAAATATATGCAGAGTCAACTATATTCAACAACATCCCATCTGTGATCTCAAATATTTGAAAACATCTGTGTATCATAATAAATCATGGTAATACATTAAGTAGACAGAAGCAATCTTTTTGAAAAAATTTGAAGGATATCTGTAATTTCTATTAATTGATTATAGTTGAAAGATTTTACCTTGCTATTATACATACTGATAAAAAATGGAAGTATTAGAGAATAATATAAAGGGAATTGCTGTTGAAAAAAAACATGAGGATTCTATGGTTACGAAGGGAAAAAATCTTTGATAACCCTATACCCTAAACAAACAGACACAAATTTTTAAATAAAAAAAATCAAGTCTTAAAAAAAGTAATGAACTACTCCTGATAACAGATGCTATAGAGCCAATGCCATCATGACTTTTTGTATCTAATCTCTGCTTCTCTGTAAATGTGCAAATGTTGGCTTCATTGTCTGAAGTTCTTTTTCTATAGTCAACAAAAATTCCAAGGTCTCATGCTCTAAGCTTTGAAATTAAAGAGGAATACTTTATTTTTCTACTACACTTAGTTCAAAATTTTCAGGGAATTTCTGGCCAAGTTGAGTCTCATAGATGTAATTTAACAACAACAAAAAAAGAAATGGAATGCAATGATTGATCCTTTGTTTAACAAATCTCAGTAGCCAAAGAGACAGCAAAAAATGAAGAAAATTCTGACTTTATGGCTGGAATGCAGAATATTGTGTTATATAATATCTAGTGAGATACAAAAAGAAAAAAAAAAAGAAAAAGTCTAACCCCAAGTGACTTATAGTTTATTCAAGAGAACTCAGTGACTTACACTAGTGAGATACCTTAATTTAAGGAGGGATTCACAATTACCTAGATTTGATAGCTGAATAATGCTGTTGGGATGCATTTCCATACCAGTTTTTAGTATTCCTTCTGTTGTGCCACCTTCACCCTAAGGCTGGATGCAGGATGATTGTAAATAAATCTTTAAGCCATATGTGACTCTTGAAGCATATGCATTCTCATTCTTACCCAGAGGGAATGTCATCTGGAAGTTCTCCACAAGGTTGAGAAAGCTTTCCCAGAACCCTGATTACATTCTTTTTGCATGTCAGGGGCTCAATCTATGACTGAACCAATAATTGTGACTAAGAAATGGGATCATGCCCAATTTTTACAGCCTGGGATGATGACAACTTCCCTTAAAATCGCTTGAAGAACATTGGTGGGGACAGAATGCCAGGTGAAAATGAGTAAGGGAGAGAGGAGAGTAATGGCTGTCAGAAGACATGTTCATTAATGAGTCGTTGTGAGCTCATTTTATGACTCCTGAAAAGATAACGGTCTTTTAAGTGGATAGATCTCAGTGGGACTGTACTCTATGGAGGTTTTATTTTGTTCTCTTAAGCCCTCAAAAAACATTCTGTTGGATCTCTTTTTTCCACATGTGGAAGACATGTGAGGTAGCTCTTTCTTCACAGTTGCTATTGTTCTTTGGAATAATATTTCGTGTATTCAAAGTTTAAATAGGAGCAAATCAAAAATTTCTTCTCTTATTACACACAAAACTGCTCCCTTTTCCTCCCAAATCTTCCACTCTAAGTTCTGTTTCTATTGATCTCCCCTCCACTATGTTCCTAGTTTATGGCACTGTGTGTGCTGTACTATCTTTGACAGGTCTCCACTCTTTTGACCTTTGGTTGATTCAAATTTGTACAGGACAGATGAATTAGAATTAAAAAAAGGAAAAAAATAATGCTATAACTTTTTTGCTGTTTTCTTGTCACCTCAATTCATTGTGTTGCATAAAGAGATTGCCCCTGATTTACTATGGTTTGATTTAGTATTTTTCAATTTGCAAGCATTCTATTCTTTACTTTCAGCTAAGTATTCAAAAGGTTGCTTAAGATACTTAATACTTTGTTAAATAAAAGTCTCTGTTAGATGATTTCATCAAATTGTAGGCTAATACTTAGTGTTCTGAGTATTTTTAAGGTCGACTAGACTAAGCTATGATGTTTGGTTAGTTAGATATGTTAAATGCATTTTTGACTTATGATATTTGTTTTAGTCAGCTTTTTCATTGCTGTGACTAAAAGACCAGACAAGAACAATTTTAAAGGGGGAAAGTTTATTTAGGAGCTTACGGTTTCATAGGTATCAGTCCATTGATAGCTAGCTAGCTCCATTCCTCAGGGCTCAAGGTGAGGTAAGACTGAACATCATGGAAGAAGAGTATGGCAGAGGAAAGCAGCTCACATGATCAAGAAGCAGCGCGAGAGACTCCACTCACCAGATACAAAATATACACTCCAAATTCAAGCCCCCAGTGACCCACCTCCTCCAGCCACACCCTACCTACTTCAGTCACCACTCAGCTAATCCATGAGGGGATAAATTCACTGATTGAGTTAAGGCTGTCATAACTCAATCATTTCTCCTCTAAACCTTCTTGCGTTCTTTCACACATGAGATTTGGGGGGACACATTACATTCAAACCATAACAGTATTTTTCATTTACAATGGGTTATTAGGTATAATCTCATCATAAGTGGAGGAGCATATGTGTATGACTTCTGGCTCTTTATCTCCTGAGGTATTTTGTTGGTTCCTCTCAGATAGCCCTCTCAACATCAAGAAGGACCATGCCCTGATCTCTGAAGAACTCTCTCATCATAAGCCACTCTGATCCAAGGAGGACACCAATAGCAATTTTATAAATCAAAAAACATACACCCAGAGTAAGATGCTAGCTGTTGGTTAAATATCTCAACTGTATAATTGGCTTTTGTTAGATTCTCCACTCAGATTTTTGGGTGAAAAACCACCACCATTCTTATCTCTTTAATATTTTTCACCCTAATCAATTGCTTTGAATGATGTTAACTTTAGTTTGTCACTGGCATAAAGGTTGTTGACTAAAGATTATTGATAAGGCTTTATAGTCAATACACAAGTTGGTCCTATATGTTCCTTTTTGAGAACCCCTCTCTACAGCATAGGGCCTTTTTATTACCCAGTATCCTAAGATGTAAGTCCTGGTCTCAAATACTTCTATGTAAAATAAAGGTTACATTTTTATTAAAAAGTCTTTGTAACAAGTAGGAGTAGAAGAGAAAAGAGAAAAACCCCATGCTTTTAAATAATTACTCCAAAAAGAATGAGGATAAAAGCACTTTGAGTTAAAAAATGTAGACTTAAATTTTTCCGTAGTGAAAATGTACAATTTAGCTATCAAGAGAAAGGTAATATTGTGTGTAATTATTATTATCTCAAGTAACTATTTATTTTCTAGGGTTTCATAGGAAACCTGGGTTTCCATTCTTTTCACAGAGAATTTTTTTAAAAAATTGACTTTGAATGATATGCTTTGAATGATATCTGTAGCCCATCAATATGCTTTTATGTACAGATAAGAAAGTGACAATATATTTCAACAAGTTTGATTTTGAATTGAAAATTACATAGAAAAAAGCATATTTAGGCTCTTAAATTCCATTAATTTCTATAAAAACTCAAATTATATCCTTGTGAAAAGTAATTAATTTCAAAATAAACATTAAAAAGAAGCAATTAAAATTTCAAACAAGTCTTTAAATACTCAAAGCTGATTCTCTAAACATAGCGTTTGCTTAAGGAGAAGTGCATATTGTAATTAGTGACATATTCCTGGTTCCAAATGATATCTGATATTGGTACTGACAGAGTTAACAAATGAACAAACTATGCTTTTTAAACTTAATCCAGTTGACTTGCTTTCTGAACATAGCCATTAAGCTACTCATTTGTCTGCAACAGTTCATTATTCCAGAAAATTGTATTCAATATAATATTTGAGAATACATAGGTGTTTCTATGAAAAGAATGCTTTCCACAATTTATAGAACTTAGGGTATCAGAGAAAATAACAACAAAAACTTTATACTTGGACTTGAGACATTGCAAACTGAAGCCTATATTAGTCATCTAAAGTCTCCTAATGCTCCCCATGCCCACTTTGGTGTTATTTTAACTCTATAGGTAGATAAGTAACATAAATCAGCTCTCTTTTCTCTTAAGTTTTATTGTAACTTCAGAAAACATTAGGTAGTCTCATAAATTCAAACATGATTGTTTGACTCTCAAAAGTCAAATCTTGCATGCATATGGATTCATGAATTCATATACATATATATGCATATGTACAGAATCTCCATTGCTTTCAAAGAAAAATGTGGTTTATTCTAATGACAAGGAAATCTATAACTATTTAAGTACTTATAACGTTGATTCTAACAATATAGAGGAGAGTAAGATACACTAATACAAATTTTCAATGTCTGTTAATGATTTTTTATTTTAGTAGTTCATATGAATGAGTTGCTTTCTGTGAAATAGTGTTAATATCTACTTCTTGTAATGAGTGCCAGAAACACATGTAAAATTTCACAGCTTCTATATAATTCATTGGAAGCAAATGTAAATATTTAATTAATGTATATCGAAAGATGATACTTTAAAGAGAAAAGAAGAAAGGAAGGAAGGAAGGAAGGAAGAGGAAAAAAGGAAAGAAAGGAGGGAGGAAGGAAGAAAGGGAAAGAAAAGCAAGAGGGAATGAGAGAGGAAGGAGAAATAACAAAAAGAAAAGCCTCAGATTTGCCACAGCTATAAAATGATGTGTTAAAGATATATCAAATGCTCATTACTGAATTATGTAACCCTTCATTAACAGCAATGCAATTTTCAACTAAAATAATTAACAAGAAAGATTTCATATAAACCCTTTGTTCTCATATATTATTGTGCAAAAATAAATAAAAGAAAAAATTTTCCTTGTGTGTATATACCAGTATGTGCTTGTATACATATATTCACTGTGCAATATACTAATTATTTTAATGTTATATCTAAAACTAAGAATCTCAGAGTAGCACTTACAAAGGCATAAGAAAAGAATTTTGGTCATTGTGACTTGCTTGCTTTAATGCTGGTAATCAGAGAAGCACTGTCACATGGCAGGAAACATTAAACAAATGGTCTGGGGTAAGGTTATGTACATTTGTTTAGCAACCTCCTGTCTAAGTGAATAGTTAATTGGACACCTATGTGAAACCCTATTGAAAAGTGGCAGTTCCATTAAGCCCTAAGTCAATAAAAACAACATGAGCCTAATTTGTTTTTATTACTACACAAAAGGAAATTATAGAAACATTTAAAATCTGCAGGAATTCATGGTAGGACATAAATATGCTTACTTTTCTCTCCTTTTTGTTTCTTGAGCAATAGATGTGCTCTTCATAAAATCTCATTAATATTCAGAATTGGTATTTTTGCAAGGTGAGAGCTAAAGCAAAATATTTGGATAACCGAGAACCTAGTGTACTGCTGCTGGGACCAAAGGGACTGTTTTGTTCAGAATTTCTGTCATAAATCTTACACTCACTGAATATTGCTGAAGGTATTATCTCCAATAGGAGCTACCAAGAGTGACAGGAAGTTCTAGAGCCTTTAGTAGTCTGACTTTCTTTCCCTCTTAAATCTTTGCCTGTTACTTCTCCATATTTGGAATCTTTAAAAATAGGGCTAAATTGAAGGTTATTTAATTATGCTACACTGTAAATATAATGTTGCTGTTTCTTTCAATTTGACTTCCTGTGGAAATAAGGAAGATAAACTCATTATTTCAAGAGAAAGTCTGATACCTCATGGTTAGGCGTTTGCAGTCTTGAGCTAGACTGTTGGGTTAATTTCTACCACAGACCCAGTTGTTGTTGTTGTTGTTTCATTTGTAAAATGGGGATGATAATCAACCTCTTCATAAAGTTGTACTGAAAATTAAATTAGTTCATGTAATGTGCTTAAAACAGAACCTGCCCATTGCAAGCACTATCTAATAGCATTCTATTATTATCTGAATTGGTTAAACTCTCTGATTATAAATTAATAAAATTGTTCCAGTATGTGAATGTTTTTCCTAATATGAACTCAGGTTGAAACATAGACTGTATATCTATCTGATTGACAGATTAACCATTTAGAATAATAATTTTCCTACAGATGAATTTCATTACATTACTGTAACTTAGCAAGCTATTCCAAATAAGCCAACAATTTTGTGGCCATTGATACTGCTTAATGCAGAAACACTATATAAATCATAAATATAAATGGAAAATATCCAAAATTCTTTATTATATTTTCATTTTTTATTGTACCTAAAGTTAATGAATACTGAGTACGTGCTTGAAATATTATTAAAAATGAAGGGGTTTTTAAAGTATTAGACATAAATTCCCTGTCTTTAAAGGGCTTACAAAAGCATAGACGGAAAGGCTAATAAACAAAAGCATTCAATTTGCATCAGAAAAGTGGTAAGTGTTTACTAGTGGGCAAATAAGAAAGGGAAATGAATCCTTGCTCAATATCTAGAGTATAGACCTCACATCAGTTGTATATTCAAATCTCTGCCTGTTTGGACCAGGATCTATGGTCAACTGCTGCTTTATTTCACTGTTTTAAAACAGAAGAAATAACACAACACTATGTATTTGTAACATATGATGAATTAATGTCTCACATCAGCATTTGTAGATGAAAAATAACGTGCAGCCTAACTACAGAGCACAAGACAAACTGAAACTGAACACAAAGGAAAGATGACAGCTTCAATCTATACTATGTATTATTTAGTGCAATTCATACAAATATCACATGCATGAACATACACGCAGTGAGAATCTACCCTCTATTTTGTTTTGAAATATTATTTTCTCCTCAATTTTCCTTGGAAATAAAAAGAAATAGACCAATAGTAGCCAAGTAAGTAAAACAGAAAAATGTTAGAGCTTTTGCTAATAAAACTACTATGAAAATACGCAAAAATTGAAATTTGTATTGAAGTGTTTTTAGTTTTACTTTTAGTTTTAATTCAATCATTAGGAGCTCTTATACTCAGTATCTGATGGAGGGTATATGGCTTCTCTCCATGAAAACCTGAAGAGATTTATTTTTGACTTGGGAAAGGATTATCAATTGTTTTGTGTACATTAGCCGCATTATAGCAGTTTAAATGTCACTGTCTTTCTGCTTTCCCACAAGATAGGAGATATATTATCAAACAGGAGTGAATGAGAAAGAAATTCAAATATAAAAATAGCTACTCCAAAGTGCTAAGAAAGCAATTAAACACCTGTCTGATTAAGTAGAAAGCAAATGAGTTTTTCCCACTAGGGTTACACAGGAGTGAGTAGAAGCAAGAGAAACCTGGAAAAAAGTGGATATACAGAAGAGTTCAACACACTAAAAGGGAAATTCTGAAGTTCCAAGGGATTTTCTGGTAAAAGAAGTATCCTGCAGGTACCATGGGGTAGAAAGGCAATGCTCAAGCCCAAAGACAGCTGAGTACAAACATCAAGGTTTAAACAGGGGAATCCAGAATTTTGAAGGTCAGAGTTAACATGAGGGACACAAATGAGGAGAAGATACCAAGTTCAGTTTTCCTCCCGGGACTGACTGATTCTATTTTTTTTCATTTTGTATTTTCCGATGTTTGCAGATAGATAAAAGCTTGGAAGTTATGTGTTTATATGCCAGAAGGGAAAAGCATAGTCCAGAAGACCATACAACCTTCAAAATTCAGTGGCACAGAGCCATACTTCTCCTGCTTTAAGCTAGAAAGAAGACTGCTAAATAAAAAAATAGGATAAATTTGTTTTTAATTCTTTGGTGTAATTTAACTAGTGACTCTAGAACAGATTAAACAAATTCCTGAAATAATGAGTGTGACTCAGAAAGAGCTATTTCTCTGAAGCATGAGCAGAAAAATCTGTGTATAAGTTGCTTTTACAGTGGATCACTATAGTAAGGATTCAAAGGAACTGTATGAAACTGTCAAGCCTTGTCTTTCTCTCTAAATTTGGAAATCTGCTTTGTGATGCAGGTGTTAAAGTTCTGCAAACTAGATATCTCTTTTGCCTTTGTCTACATGACATTAAGAGATTGGGAGGAAAATCAAGGACGAAGGCTTTACGCTTTCTTGCTTGTTTTGGGCTCATGTCACTGTGACCCTGACTTAAGCAGGTCTTCCCAGCACTAGAATCCAGCTGCAGCATTTGGCTACTAGAGAGCATGCAGAAATTGTCACTGAAGCTTCCAGGTGCCAAAACCAGGTAGACAGCAGTCTATTCTCAGAGCCCTGAATATCACCAATGCAGGAACCTGTTTTCATGTTCCAGATTCCTTTCTGCCCTTAGAGGTTCAATGGCCTCTTGTAGCTGTTTGGTCAGGATTATCTCAGAATTATCTTTGCCTTTTTATCCTTCCTATAATTTTTCAACCAGTTCTTTAACTTAAAGTCCTTCTATTAAATGCATAGATATCTCTGCTTGCATTAGCGATATATTAAGTTGAGCAGAACAATGTCCTGCAAGCAACTAAAACAAGATGAGAAAATCATAAAAACTGTATTTTGAAATCATCACAACGCTATGAATATAATGGAAATTAGAGAGAAAAAGGAGCAAACTGGGTGGAACCATTCAGAACCAAACGCATGCATCAGCAGCCTCATGTTTTTCTTCTTAGCAGTTGCTGATCATGATATAATTTGAGAATAAAAGTTTAATGCAGGCATAGTAATTCTGCAAGCCTGAAGAGAAAACCAAAAAACTTTGGATAGTAACGCAAGACTGGGTAACAGTTTTGATGGGCCTCCAATATGGTTAGTTGCCACAAAACATTGCTAAATTATGAGGTTACTCAGAGGAAAACCTAATTGCAGGAATTTAGTCACCAGGAATCAGAGATTAATGTTTTAAGAATGACTTTCAACAGCAGGCCACTAGGGAACAGGAAAGCTATATCAGTTTCAGAATTTGTGCGAAATTGAGTAAAAACACTGATTTAGGGACCCTTTCCCCAACACACAGCTGGTCTTTGCATCAGTACATTCCTCAAATCTATATCTATGAGGAGAGAAACAGAACTAAATTAAATCCACTGAAGGGCAAACAAAATGTCCCATAGTTTTTAAATTTTGAAGAGTCAGATATCATCAAGGTTCACAGGTAAATTCCCTGGGGAGCTGTTTTCTTGAAGGACCACCAACATTGGAACTCAAATCTATTCAGCTCATTTTTAGATAGAAGTGATTTTTTTCCTATTCCTATCAATTTACCAGAGAAAAAAGAGGAGAAGGATGAGAACAATTTATGGATAAAGCTATCACAGTGAAAGGACTTACCTGTTTTTTTACAATAAATAATTCATAGGAGACAAACTATTAAGGCTCACAAAACAGGAAAAATGTGACCTGGCTTCTGAAAGCAAAACAGTAATGGAAAAAATTAATCAAACTAAAAGTTTGTTTTCTGAAAAATATCAATAAAATTGATATTGCTAAATCCTAACCAGGCAAATATAAGAGAAAGGAAGAGATGCGGAGGTAGTGTAGGAGAAAAAAGAGACACTAATGTGTGTGTATGTGTGTGTTTGTGTCTGTTGTCTGTGTGTGTGTATGAGTGTTATGGTTTGAATGTTTGTACTCTCTAAAACTTATATTGAAATTAAATTGCCAGTGTAAGAGTATTAAGAAGTGGGACCCTTAGTGGGTGATTAAACCACGAGGCCTCCACCATCATGGAGGGATTGATGTCTTTAAGAAATTGAGTTTACCCCTCTCTTGCACACTTTCTCACCATCTAGCCTTCTGCCATGTGATGATGCAGTAAAAAAGGGCCTATGAATGCTATAACTGCAATATTGGAGCCTCCAGCCTTCAGAACTGTGAGTAAATACATTTGTTTATTATAAATTACCAAGCCTCATGTATTATGTTACAGCAGCACAAAACAGACTGAAATAATGAACAATAAATGAAATTTGATAGTTGTTAAAATACATAAGCACCAAAAATGAACTACTTAGTTGTAAACCTAAGCAACGTGTGAGATCTGTATGCTGACTATTGCAAAACATTGCTAAAACTAATTGTAAAAGTCATGAATGAAGAGGTACATTATGTTCATAGACTGGAAGACTAAATATTGGTAAAGTATCATTTTATCCAAAATTAACCTGTAGATTCAACACAATCTTGATCAAAATCATGGTAAAACTTTTTGAAGGTGTTTCTAAGCTGACTCTGAAATTTTTATAGAATGACACAGGCAATAAAGTAGCTAACGATTTCAAAATAAGAAGAAAATTTATAAATTGATATCACTTAAATTCAAACTAAAAAGCTACTCTAATCAAATACTATTATATTAGTGCAAAGATGTCTAGACAATTGTGTCTTAAATAAATGGAAGAGAATCAGGAATAGATCCATACAAATAAGGACAATGTATTTTTGACTTGGAGGCAAAGTTAAATCAGTAGAGGAAGGATAATTCTTTTGACTAATCCATATTAGAAGAATTGGAAATCCATATATAAAAGAGACAAAACCCCTTCATCCGGACCTCAGAATCAAACTAAAATTTAAAGTGGATAACAAACATAAATGTAAATCCTACAT
>PVHX01006587.1:75541-99382 GCA_004024805.1 Geosciurus inauris | reverse complement strand
TTAACTACTCAAATTTAGTTAATTTTTGTTTTCCCTGGATGTATGTGATAATGGATATTTAAAACACCATAGTCAAGGTGCAAAAGTGCATATACAGTAGAACAATAAAAAAATGAAACAATAAAAAAATGAAACAGGGTATTTTAAAGGACCAAGACACACACTCTGAGTTTTTAAATTATGAATGCATCACTAAATATTTATTAAGCCATTTTTCCCATGGGATGAGAATACTGTGAATGCTCCCACTAGGATGTAGAAAGCTGCAGGAGTAATCGTTCTTACTCTAGCAATGAGAGAGTGCCACATAGTCTAAGCAATCATAACTGTTTATGAACCCATCAGAGACCTGAGGTAATAACACAGCAAAGGCAGCTGAATTCCAAAGAGGGACACGTTCTTCTTCAGAGGGTGAGAAGTATGACAATTTTGCCTTCAGAAGAACAGAGAAGGAGGTGGCTGTTGTAGAAGCAGGTAAGAAGAAATCACATAAAATATTTATGACCTTTTAAAGACCAAATGTGGGTTAGTGCCTCACTTAGAATACTTGGAAACTCCAAACTTAGATTCACTCAAAATCTCTACTTCAAGGGCTTCTACCAAGTGCTTTCAAGAAACACTAGAGGCAAAGGCAGAGACTGACCATAAACCCTTTTGCGGTTCTGGTGTCCAGAAAGTGATTGCCTGCATGGGATTAGAGGTATCTTTCCACAGTTGTTATCTTATGTGTCTTTTAGTATCTTGGAAGTGTCGTCTTATAAGACTCGTGCTTCTGAGAAAAGGGTTGAATACTTAGGTCTCAGGACCATAGTGGGAAAGGCAGAAACAAAACATCTCTGCACTCAGGGAGGTATAGAAAGCCTACTTCTCACTCTCAGAAATCAAAACATCTTCTGCTTCCAAAAGAGGAGCAAGAAGTCCTCTTTGGGCCAATAATACTGCAACAATACAAAGATTTCTTCTGAGAAATGAAAGAGAGGGAATGACAACATGCTGTGCCCCAGAAGTTTCAGAAAAACATACGGCAAAAATTTGCTTCCTTGGGGACCAAGAAGTAAGGAAACATAGAAAGTCCACACTCAAATGTCTAGGCTGAATAACTTGCCTGATTTTTCAACTAAAATAATCAAATGGAGAACCTACCTTGCTGTGACTACAGGGCCCACTACCAACTACAGGCAGTGAACAGGTCAACTCATGGGGATAGAATAAGAGAAGAGATGGGCAGACAACAGCATGTGGGCTTGTTCCACCCAGAAGATTGTTTTTGCAATGTCATAATTTAGAAATATCTTTTATAATCTTAAAGGATTATAAAATAAAAACAAAGAACATTATGGGAGAGAGATCATATATAGCCAAAAAAAAAAAAAAAAAGCCAAATTATTTCCATTGTACAGAAATTTGCTAACATTTAGATAAGACCATGGAAAGAGATTCCTCTGCTATATAATTGTGCAAAAGTAACTAAAAATAAAGGTTGAGTCAGCAGGAAGACAGTGAAAAACCCAGCAGCAGACCAGGTCCCACATGAAGTACCAGGATATGGAGTAAACCCTGAAAGAATTGGAAGTTCACCAGACGTAATGATGAGCCACACAAAAACCCATGCCTAACTTGCCTAGTTCAACTATTAGGTTCTCATAACTCCTTCACATTAGTGGGCTGACAGATGATCGATGTCCACTAACAAGAATAAACATTCTTTATCTGTACTACTACTTAACTCCTCCAATGGCCAGGGTGGAGTAGACTGGACCACATGCTAGTGTGGATAAGGAATTTATTTAACCTGTTTTCAAGAAAGAATGTCAAGGGAACATAGAAAGTCCACACTCAAATGTCTAGAAAATAACCCATGTTAGAATGATTAGAAAGTAATATCTTATAAGATGGAAAACATGCATATGTCTGGGAAGAACATGAAATCAGAACTTCCCTCGGTGCCTCTAGAATAAACATAGCCCTGATATTACCTTCATTTTAGCCCAGTGAGACCTATTTTGGACTTCTGACCTTCAGACTGCACAATAATAATGTTGTAAGCTATTAAGTTTATGGTAACTTATTACAACAGCTAGAAGAAATGAATATAAACCATAAAGTCCTTTAAAATGTTAGCAAATAAAATTTAGTAATGTAAAAGAAAGCTATTATATCATGACCAAGTATAGTTTATTATAGGAATACCATGTTGGTTCAACATTTAGTCATTAATGAATATCATTCATCTCATAGGGACTGAAATAGAAAATAAGACTATAAATGATCAGTAGATGCTATGTGAAGTAGATGCTATGTGAAGGTTATGAAAGTAGCTAAAAGAAAGCTACTATATCATGACCAAGTATAGTTTATTATAGGAATACCATGTTGGTTCAACATTTAGTCATTAATGAATATCATTCATCTCATAGGGACTGAAATAGAAAATAAGACTATAAATGATCATACAGTAGATGCTATGTGAAGATTCATTTTATATGTCTATTTGACTATGCAATAGTACACAGAAGGCATTTTTTAGATGACATTAACATGTAGACTTTGAATGAAGCATATTGCCCTCCATAATGTGTGTGGGCCTCATCCAATCAGTTGACGTTCTTAAAAGAAAAAGAATTGATTTTCTCCCAAGGAAGAGAGTATTCTTCCAGCAGACTGTCTTTAGTCTCTGGACTAAACATCAGCTCTCCTCTGGGTTTCAGCCTGTGGGCCTATCATGTCTTGGAGTTCTTAATCAATGTAATCAGGAAAGGAAAAAAAGGAATCAATACTGGAAGAAAGAAGAAAAAATATTTATTCACACGATACAATTCTCCATAGAGAAAAATCCCCCAAATCTGCAATTAATTACAAAAACGAAACAGAATGTTGAGCAACATAATAAAATACAAGATAAATACACAATATTCAAAGTACTTCTATACAGTAGAAATGAACTATTGGAAATTAACATTAAATGTACCTATGAAATGTCATCAAATTGACATTATATGAACTAAATTAATATACACAAACAAATCTATATGCAAAAATGTGAAACATTGATGTGGGAAATTAAAGAGAAACTAAGAAACTGGGCAATATATTGTGATGACTGAAAGTCTTCATTTTGTAATCAATTTTCCCCCAACTGATCATGCAATTCCGACCTAGCAGGCTTTTAGTACAAATTAACAAGATATTTATAAATTTATATGACAAAGAAAATGGTAGAGCATAAGAAATTTTCTGAGTGACTTACACTACCCAATTTCAAGACTAACAAAAGCTATAGTGATCAAGACAAATGGCATTTGTTGAGGAAAATGCTTAGATCAATGAAGTAGATCAGTCTAGTAGGAAAGTTACATAAATATGAAGGAATTTTTTATAAAGTTGTCAATGTAATTAAATATAGAAAGGGTAGCTGTTTCATTATGTTCTGTTGTATAAACAAAACATCCCAATGGAAACAGTGAACCTTAACCTATACATTACCAACATTCAAAAATCAATTCAAAATGGATCCTGGGTCAAAGGTTAAAGGTGAAAAATTAAAAAAAAAAGACTTCAGAGCAGAGTTCTTAAATAGAATATGTGAAACATAAATACTGAAGAAAAAAACCCAAGAAATTGGAATTCATCAAATTTATAACTGCTATCTTTAAGGGTGAAGGGATAGTTCACAGACTGTGAGAAAATATTTAGTAAAATATTTACTAACATTTATCTAATATAAGATTTCTATCAGAATATATGAAGAACTCATAATTCACAAATAAGAAGCTCAATAAAATAAAATGGAAAAAAGTCCTGAATAATTATTTCACCATGAAGAGATATGGATGAAAAATTAATACATAAATATATGTTTAATGTCTTAGTTAGGAAAATGCAACTTAACACCACAGTGACTCACTACTACATATCTCCTCCAATGGCCAGGGTAGAGTAGACAAGACCACATGTTGGTGTGGATGGGGAATTTATTGGAACTCTTATGCATACCTAGTGAGAATATAAAAAAATGATACAGATATTTTGGAAAATATTTGACAATTTCAGGTAAACTTAAACATACGTTTACTATTCAGCTCAGCAGTCCCACTCCTGGATAAAAGGAATAAAAACATATGTCCTCAAAATATACACACAAATACACAAATATTTACAGCAGCTTTGATTGTAATACCTGCACACTTGTCACACCCATATGCCCAGTAACTGCCACTTAGTAGTAAGTAGGAATGAACTGAAATGTGCTCAGTAGAAGTTGCTAGACAACAAAGGTCTACATATGATAACTTCACTTTTAGGACATTCTGGAGATGGCAAAATTGTAGGAACGGAATTCAGATCAGTAGTTGCTAGGGAATTGAGTGGAGCACTACCATTTATTTATTTATTTATTTATTTATTTATTTATTTATTTATTTATTTATTTATTTATTTATTGTAGGCTGAACCCAGGGGTGCTTTACCACTGAGCTACATTCCCAGTCCTTTTTATTTTTTTAAATTTTGAGATCAGGTCTCTCTAAGTTGCTGACACTGGTCTCAAACTTGGGATCCTTCTGCCTCAGCCTCTCAAGTCTCTGGGATTAAAGCTGTTTGCCACCCTACCTGGCTGGTGTTACAGGGGTTTTACCCTCAAAGAGCTTAAGGGAATTGTTGTGGTGATAGACATATTCTATATTTAGCTCAATTATAGTGATGGTTAGGTGACTGCATACATTTATTAAAAACTCATCAAACTGTAGATCTAAAAAGAATGAGTTAATAGTTATGTATTTTTTTCTAAACTTTTGGAGTTTTTATCTTTTTTTAAAAAAAGTCTTTGATCTATTTTGATTAAACTTCCACCCATGTAGTAAGTAGGGCCCAACTTCACTTGTTTTGCATGTGGAAATATAGTTTTCTCAGTACCATTTGATGAAAACACTTTTATTTCCATTAAATAACTTTGGTTCCCTTGTCAAAAAATTGCTTGGTCATAGATGTATAAATTTGCTTTAGGATTCTCAATTCTGCTCTGTTGGTTGTATGCCTATCCTCAAGCCAGTTCTACAATGTCTTGATTGCTTCAGCTTTGTAGGAAGTTTTGAAAATGGGAAGTGTAGGTCTGGCACATTTGCTCTTCATTTTTAAGATTGTTTACCTATTCTGAGAACCTTGAATTTCTAAAGGAATTTTAGGATCAGCTTGACAATTTCTATGAAGAAAACCACTGAGATTTTGATAGATTGTCTTGAAAATGTAGATCAATTTGAGACTTTCCATTTTAAATATATTTGATCCATGAACATAGGATAACTTTTCATATTTAGGTTTTCAATTTCTTCCAATGATGTTTTGTAGTTTTCATAATATAAATACTGTATTATTTTTGTTAAATTTATACCTAAGTATTTTATACTTTTGATTCTATTATAAAGTGATTTTTCTTAATTTTTTTCTAATTTTTGTTATAAGCACATAGAAACTATTCATTTGCATATTGATTTTGTACACTGTAACCTTCTGAATTCATGTATTATTTCTAATGGCTTCTTAGTAGTTTGTACATACATGATCATATCATCTGCAAATGGACGTAGTTTTACTTCTTTGTTTACTCTCTGGATGATTTTTATTTTGTTTTTTACCTTAATTGTCATGGCCAGAATCTCCAGGGCAATGTTGAATAGAGATGATGAGAAAGGGGTTCCATATTGTAGGGGTGAAGCATGCAGTCTGATATCAACACTGTTTTTTGTTTGTTTGTTTTTAGAAATGGTCCTTATCATGTTGTTGCTTTCAGTAAATCATTGACCTCTTTTTACTTGCTCCTGATCAAAATCTGTACTTATTTGAATTTTCTCATGCTTTGATGCAAATAATATCAGTTCCTCTGGGAATATTTCACAGCTTTATTCTTATGGCTTTCCTCTCCTTAGGCAAAATCTCAGGGTTGAATCTTCAGAGATAGGGTTAGCTACAGTGGGCCATTTCTCTTGGAGTGACATATTGCTTTGCCAGGCACAGAAAGGGATTGATAACCTCTGGTCTTCTCAGCTAGCCTTTGCATGGTAACTCTGTTCTAGGAGCAAACTGAGACAAGAATGATCAGGGTCCCACTATTTTGGTCCTATAACCTATAAGCAGAAAGAAGGGAGCTCCCAACCTCAGCCTTGGAATTTAGCTTTTGCAACATGTAGGTGGATAGAATTAGAAATGCTGGTGGCCTATCCCTCTCAGGGTGATAATGATGTCCTTGATTGGGAGCCAAGGGGAAAAGGAGTCATGTCATCTTGGTTGTGACAACCTCTAGTGGAGTTTTCATCATTCTGAACTTGCAGGAAAAAGGAGAAAGAGGCAGGTTGTGGACCAAATGCCATAGGCTCTTGCTGTTCTTATTAAATTTCAGTAGACAGAGTTGCCCATATGGGCTTTGTTCTATTGTTATGGATACAGCTCCTTGATGTTACTTGAAGTTCTCTCAGGGTAATTGTGTTAGTGTTTCCTATTTTCTCTGGGGTCCATTTAAGTAACAACATTTTTATAGAAAACTTATTCATTTAGTTTTTTAAGTTAATGTTTATAAACTCAAATAATAATAATAATAATAATAATAATAATAATAATAATTAGTTTTCTTTTCCTTACCTTAGCTTCCTTCCTTTTATTTATATTACTTCTTCATTAACATTTTGTATTTATGCATTTGTACTTTATACTTTTTATATACTTTGCCTGGTTACAAACAGTTTATGCATTTTACCATTCCTCTCCCTGACCACCTTCTTGAGTTTATTTGTTAATCTCATTTTTTTCAGCTATTTATTGCATTAATTTATTTTGTCTTCATTAAATTCTCCTATCCACTTTTCAAGTTGTATTTAGTAGTTCAATTCTTAACTTTTTAACTTTGTTTTATTTATTTAAATTCTTTCTCATGTATCTAAACTTAAAGTTTTCTTCTAAGCACTGCTTCAAATGTGTCTCATAGTTCTGACATGTTTCAGTGATTCTAATTTTTAGGTATTTTGAAATTTAAAGATTTAGCGTGTCCTTTTTTACTCAACAATGATTTAATAAAATTGTGGAATGTCCAAATAGTTTAATTTGCTTTGTGTTTATGTATGTGTGTGCATGGGCCTTGTTTTTGTTATTTATATCTAGTTTTATTGGTCTATGATAAAAGACTAACAATACTGAAATAACTAATAAAAACTGAAAGTTTTTGAAATTCAATGAGGTTTGCCTTATGATGTACTAATGGTGTTTTCTTTTGTACCATGAGCTCCAGAAAAGTTTTAGTCCTTGTTTTAGGGAATAGATTCTAATGTATGTCTTTACACTTTTGAAAACATTTTCTTTGGGGTACTGGGGATCAAACCCAGAGCCTCTAGCATGCAAGGCAAACTCGCTACCACTGAGCTACATTCCCAGTTCCAAACTCTTATGTATGCATTTATTTATTCATCCCCCTCACCAGTACCAGCCCCTGAGGATTGAACCAAGGGGTGTTTTATTTTTGAGCTACAACTCGAGCCCTTTTTATTATTCTTTTTAATTTTGAGACCGGGTCTTATAAAGAGACCCCTCCACTTACAATGATGTTGGCTTTGATTTTATGATCCTCACCCTCTTGAGTCACTTGGATTACAGGTGTGCACCACTAGCCCTGGCCCAAACTTGTATTTCTTAATGGAGATGAAAATGAACCATCAATATTCTTACAGCATCCTCACCATACCCACCAATTCCAAATTGTTGTTAGGTGTGTTGTGTTTCTCTACTGTTTTAAGATTTAAAACATTGCATTTTATTTTGTAATTATAAGTAGTTTGGACCTTTGTTCCTTCCTACTGAATTTTCATTATTTCTGGACTCTTAATTAGCTAGATTTTGTGAAAAGGATTTTTATAAAAATATTCTAAGTATTTTATTCCCTAATATGTCTCTTGTCTTTGTACTTAAAGAGTTTGGTTCAATTTCAGATTATTAGGTCACACTATACTTTTTCAAAATGTTATAGCCATGTTGTTGTAAAATAATATTTTGTCCTTGAATATTACTGTAGACAAATTAGAGACCACCCAAGTTAAAAATCTCTTCCCCTCCTAAGTTTAAGAGATTTATTTATTTTTATGTATTGTCCAGAAGAGTTATCATTATCCTAAAAGTATTATCATTTCAGTAAGTCTTAATAAACTCTATTTTGTACCAGGTTTTCCCAGGATACAGTGTTTATTTCTTTCTGTTATATCTTAGCATTCTTTTATGTTTTATTCAGTAATTTGTCTGTAGTTTGCACTCCCTCACTTTCTTTTCAATCCACTAATGTCACTGTTTTAAATTTACTTTACTTAGTTTCCCAAAGATTATTTCTATGCCATTGACTTAAATCTTTCAATGTCAATTTATTATGCATATTTCTAATGATAAATAAGACACTCTAGGGTATTCTTGAGATATGGCACACATGATCAATATTGCTTTTGAGTACATTCTATTTGCAGAGAACTTGGTCCATTTTTTCAGGTGGCCCAGTATCTATGGAAGCTTACCACCACACACATCATCTTCCTCACGTCTATGTTGTGAGTCTGGGTGGAAAGTCATTTGGTGTAAATCTGGATTAAATAGGTTGGTCATAACTGGGAATGAATGGTGGAAGACAGGGTGAATTTCCATAAGATAAGTCTAATGATTGCTATGATCCTAAATTAGGGAGTAGTCATTAGGTTTTCCACTATAACAGCATCATAAAATGCAAGTTAAGGAAAAGATTTGGAAATGAATAGGAAATTAAATAAAGTTACAAGAAGGCTTATTATAAGCAAAAAATACTCAAAGAGTTACTCATTTCCAGTATTTGTTACAATGCCAAATAGACATGGGTTCTTAGTGTTCTGGAATGCCTTTAAATGAAATGCTAAGACAGAATACTTGAGTCTCAAGGTAAAACAAAATATTATAATTAAAAGTGTTAACATCAAATGTTTCATCAACAAATTTCAAACTATTTGAAAATAAACATAACATCAAACAATTCACTTGAAAAACAAAAAGATTGAATGGTATCATTTTGCAAAGAAACATAGTAAAGCAACATCAAAGCTGCTTTCCTAGTATATATATATAATTTCTTTTTAAAAAAATTTTTTTAATATATATATTTTTTTAGTTGTAGATGGACACACTGTCTTTATTTTATTGCTTTGTATGTGGTGCTGAGGATCGAACCCAGGGCCTCACGCATGCAAGGCAAGCGCTCTACCGCTGAGCTACAATCCCAGCCCATGTATAATTTCAATGACATAAAATTTGAGGTGCAAAAATTGTGAACTAATTTCATAAGGTAAGATAAGTCAAAAAGGCTTTGCAACTCAAACTTTGTTCATAAACACCATCACAGGAGTTCCTGTTTCCTCATTTTCTTCAAGTCTTTCCATTCTGTATTGTTTTCCTTCCCCATCTCTAATCCTTCCAAATTTAAAACTATTTAAAACTACACTAATAGTTCACCCTGCTAGAAAGTACGATTGAGATGAATAGAGATGCTTGGCTGGATATCACGCCAAGGTGTTTCAAATTCGGAATTTCTTGAGATTCTACAAATGGTTTTATAGAAAATATTTTCTTAAAACTTCTATGTAAACCTAGTGAATAAAACAAAAGAAAATTTTTAATTTTACAATTTGGCCATTAAAGATTGGTAGCATCCTCTGAAAATCCAAAATCAAAGTTTTTTTTTTTCTCCCCATGTAGCACAGAGCAGCCAGGGTAAGACAGACAGGGTAAATAGGAAGTCAGAACCCCTGAGGAGAACAGCAGGTAGGGCAGAGTCATGAAACGGAGGCCGCCTGCCATATGTGGTCATCTGGCAGCCTCATGAATCAGTTGCACACAGACAAGCACCTTTGATCTACTTGAAAGGCTGGAGATGTGAAATACAAACTCGAGTGACCTTTTCACTTTTCAGCTCCAGCAGTTCTCCCTGGTTCCTTGACTACCCTTTTTTTCTCTAAAATTCCATATTGCTTCAGATGAATCCATGTAATTTTGTGATTTTCCTACCTCTGTTCTTGTCCTTTCAGCAGCATCAGAGTATATGTTTTCATTTTTATAAAGATGGTTCTACAAACTCTAATTTCATAAAGAGCACCTGGAAGCTATACACGTGTTTTTTAACTGGAGGGAAATGGGAAAGAAATATAGATTCACTAAAAGCTGTGACATACCAGGTGAAATGTCAAATATTTGAATGCATGAAGACATATATATTTAAAACTAAGTATTAGTCCCATCATCCAAAAATTAGGTATCCTGTATGCGTATGTGTGTATCCTTGACCTTAATCTCCATTTCTAAAATAAAAGATGAAAAACACTCATTACAGTTAAGGAACTTGATAGCTTGTTAAAAATGCTGGTGATGCTGAGGTATGCAGCAATCAGATTTAGAATATATGTCTTCATCATATTGTCTTAATATAATTATATATGTGTGTGTGATAGTTGTTTCAAGAACTATTGCTGGATCAGTGATTTATAATTCTGTGTATTGAACAGCTTGTTATAATAAAATTTTTTTATAATTTATGCCATACTATAGAATATTAGTTATCTTCACCTTGGGAATTCACTTTTAGGTGAAATATTAAGGACTTCTCTGCTTTATTATTTAGCAGAAGGAGAAAAAAAAATAATTTACAATAAAACATTAAATATATAATAAAAATCAAATTGTAATTTTGAACAAATTATAACAGTGCCACAGAGGTACTTGGTCAATTTCTGTACTTACTGACTTCTGACATATTAAAAATAACACAGAAATTAACTTAATTTTCTTTTTGATTTAGAATGATAGCATAAAACGAGGCCCAAAATAGCCAAAGCAATGCTCTGCAAGGAAAGTGAAGCAGGAGGCATCACAATACCAGACCTTAAATTATACTACAAAACAATAGTAACAAAAACGGCATGGTATTGGCACCAAAACAGACATGAAGACCAATGGTACAGAATAGAAGACACAGAGACTAACCCACATAAATACAGTTATCTCATACTAGACACAGGTGCCAAAACATACATTGGAGAAAAGATAGCCTCTTCAACAAATGTTGCTGGGAAAACTGGAAATCCATATGTAATAAAATGAAAGTAGATACCTATCCTCACCCTGAACAAAACTAAACTCAAAGTGAATCAAAGACCTAGGCATTAGACCAGAGACCCTATGCCTACTAGAAGAAAAAGTAGGCCAAACTCTCCATTACGTGTGCTTAGGAATCAAATTCCTCAACAAGACTCCTTTTAAAGCATAAAAAGTAAAATCAAGAATCAATAAATGTGATGGTGTCAAACTAAAAAACATCTTCACAGCGAAGGAAATAATCAAGAATGTGAAGAGAGAACATACAGAATGGGAGAAAATATTTGCCACCTGCACCTCAGATAAAGCATTAATTTCCAGGATATATAAAGAACTCAAAACACTTAACACACAAAAATAACTCAATCAATAAATGGGCTAAGGAACTGAACAGACACTTCACAGAAAAAGAAATATGAATGGTTAATAATTATATGAAAAATTTCAACACTTCTAGTAATTAGAGAAATGCAAATTGAAACTACACTGACATTTCATCTCACTCTACTCAATGACAATTATCAAGAATACAAGTAACAACAAATGTTGGCAAGGATGTGGGGAAAAAGGTATATTCATACATTGCTGGTGGGACTACAAATTGGTGCAACCACTTTGGAAAGCAGTATGGAGATTCCTCCGAAAACTTGGAATGGAAACACCCAGTTATCCCATTCTTCAGTTTATACCCAAAGGACTTAAAATCAGCATACTACAGTGATGCATCCACATCAATGTTCATAATAGCTCAATTCACAATAGCTAAGCCATGTGACCAACCTAGGTGCCCTTCAACAGATGAATGGATAAAGAAAATGTGGTACATATACACAATGGAATATTACTCAGCTATAAAGAAGAATGAAATTATGGCATTTGCCAGTAAATGAATGGAACTGGAGACTATCATGCCAAGCGAAATACACCAGTCCCCAAAACCAAAGGCTGAATGTTCTCTCTGATATGTGGATGCTGACTCACAATAAGTGCATCAGGGGGCAGGGGAGTGGAGGTTCACCAGATTGAACAGGGGAAAATGGGGGTTGGGAGGAGGAAGGAGGATGGGAATGGGAACAAAAGTAGAATAAATAGGACATAACTTTCCTATATTCATATATGAATACATCACCAGTGTAATGGCACATCATGTTAAAATACATTCCACTGTCATGTATAACCAAAAAGAATAAATAATAAATTTTTAAAAAGAAATAGTTATTTTTAAAAATTGTCCCTCATTTTCACATACATATTTTTATATCAAAAAAGTTTCCAAAATTATTGTCTTTCAGGATTTTTTCTCTTCACTACAGAGAGCATAGCCTTTATTCAATGTTTAGCCATGTGGTAATATCAACTTCCTGAAAATTTGATGTGCCTCCCAACCTTACTTACCCCTGAGTGTGTATGCAGTCACAATCATATATATATATATGAAATAAAATCTATTGAACTCCTTCAAATCAGGCTTATATTCATCTCACATTACCAAAATATCTGTTATCAATATTCTAAATAGAGTTCACATTGCTAAACCCAATGGTCTATCTAGACCATCCAATAGCACTTGACCCTGATGATGGCTCTTTTATACTGATGCTATACCTGGCTTCTGGAACACTATCCTCTTTTTGTCTCCTCTGACTAGTTGTTCTTAGTCCCTTTTGCAATTTTTCTCTCAATTTCTTGACCAATAAATGCAGGAATAAATAAACCCTGAGACTTCTCTCCTTTCTGTTTATGCATTTTCAAATGTATCATTTTAAGTGGTGTTTACCATCTTTGATTTTTCTAAATGTACATCCCCATTTCAGCTGAGATGTCTTTTAAAACTTACATATAATTGTCTACTATGAATACCTTTTTGGAGGTAAAAGAGGCATTTCAAACTTAGCATTTCTCAAAGATCCTGCTTCTGCCCTCAAATATGAACCTCCAGCAGTACTCCCAGTTCTAGTAAATGGGAAGTTAGGATTTAGAAGTTCTATTCTTCTAAATCCTTAGGCTGGAAAACTTGGCATCATTCTTACCACGCCCCCCACCAGGCCATTAGCAAATTCTGACATCTTTATCTCTAGGGTGTAGCCATTTCTCACCATCTCTTCCTCAAGCACCTTGGTCTAAACCATAGTGTCTCACTGGGATTATTGAAAGAACCTCCTACTTGATCTGCCTGCTACTCCCCTTCAGCTAGTCGTCAGTGTAGCAGCCAGTTTGACCTCCTCAAAACCTCACTCTGAGCATTTCTCTCTTCTGATTAATCTCTCCAATGGCTGCAGAGCAAAAACCCAGGCCTGAAAGACCTCACTCAGACTCCACCTTCAGTACCTCTCTGACCTAACTTTCTATTTCTCTCTTCTTCAGCCATCCTTTTCTTGTCACCCAGGCCTCCTTAAGGCTCTTCAAACTCTCCAAGCACATTTAGTTCAATGTGCTTTCTTTTTCTTTTTCACTCAGCTTGGAATGTTTTCATGCACTTCCCCCAAAGTTCTCATGATTTGCTCTCTTTCCTCGGTTTCAGCTCACATGCAACTTTCAGAGGAAAACTAAAGTTCCTGATTTCTCTTTTAAAACAGCAAATCTCCTGCTTCAACCTTCCTCATCTGCTCTACCAAGCTGCATTATCCTCCTTGGTGTTTATCTGAAACACACACACACACACACACACATACACACACACACACACACACGATATCCATAGATTACAAATATATGTAAGTAGTGTACCTTTATTTACTCTCTTTCAAATTTGAGTATTCTATGTTAACAGGATTATTTTTCTGATTGGTCCAATTATGATTGGTTCATCTCCCAGATTGGCTCATCCCTAGAATAGTGCTGGACACATAATACATGCTCAATAAAATGTGTTGAATGAAAAATATAAAAATGTATTCTTAGACGATGTTATATGATTATCAAATTATTTTAAATCAGAATAAATAAAATTATATGAGTAGAGGTGGGCTCTAAAGATACTCTCCTTGGCATGAATGATCATGAATGAAAGGTCACTCATGTGAGTGTCTCCTGGATGCTCTCAGCTCCTGTGCTCATAATCGCTCCTTTTCTTGAGTAGGTTTCCTGACAACAGTATCGTGCTTGTGAGAAACTGTTTCAATTCTAGAGAGCCAACCACATTTGTGCTGAAGTGTAACTCACTTCTCAAGAGGATCTGGATCCTGTATCCCTACTGGGGGTCAGTCTGTGAGATGAACCAATATTTCTGCTAACTCTTCATCCATTTTCTCCTCCTTATCCTTTATTTGGAGGGAAGGGGGATTGAACTCAGGAGCACTTGACCACTGAGCCACATACCCAGCCCTATTTTGTATTTTATTAGAGACAGGGTCTCACTGAGTTGCTTAGCGCCTTGCTTTTGCTGAGGCTGGCTTTGAACGCATAATCCTCCTGTCTCAGTCTCCCCAGCCACCGGGATTACAGGCATGTGCTACTGCCCCCAGCTTCCTCCTTATCCTTTAGTTACTCATTTAGTACCACCACCAACACAGAAGCATGGTAACTAGATTTTTTTTCTCAATTCCTCTATGCTGAGACTAACATTAAAAAAAAAGTTCTCAATTGTTTATCTGCATTTATATATCACTTTTTCCATTTTAGTTTATCTTAGACCATTTCTTGAATCTCTTTCAAGTTGAAGTATTCATTCAAAATTTATAATTTTAATAAAACATATTTTGATTAGCCCAACACATTAGACAAACCATGATGGACTCAATTTAACTGTGTAAGACTTAAGATTGTTTATAATTGAGCAAACAAATTATAAAGTGCCTTCCTCAATAATCTTGGTATTATTTCAAAATCAATTGAAGCCAAAATGTATCTTTTAAAGCCATAGATTTTTAAAACAACTAATTGAAAAATTCTGGAAGGCAAAGTAAAACATCAACTAGAGGTTGCATATTCATTTTTTAAACAAAATCAGAGAAAATACATTTTCTATGTTTTTTATTACAGAACCTCTATCTAAATGTTATTGTTTGAAGCTGGAACAAATGCTAGAAATGAAGTATATAAAATCTTCATAATTAAATTAAGATGGAACTTTTGAACATATATCAGTGCACAATTATCAAGTAGTTACTATTACACTAAGATCTTACTCTTCAATTTGCTGAGAAATAGCCAAGAATCTGATGGGGCATAGAATTCAGAAGGTGGAGATTCATCCAGAATTGGAAAAAAAAAAGTATTTAACATGTTAATATATTCTGTGATCTACAGGATATTGAGATGCTGCTATATAATGTGTTATATTTGGTTTTACTCTATTTATGACTTGTGAAAAATAGCAAAGCATGTTTGGCTTACATGCCAGTTATATCCATGCTATACACCACCCAGGCTAGGAATTTTTGTGACAAATAATTAAAACCAATGCTCACTTTGATATCATGCAAACAAAATAGAAAAAAGTCAATGTTTTTAGCTTCCAAATACAAATTAATTTTTTTCTTTAAAATACCATTGATTTATTTATTTATTTTGTGGTGTTTGAAGTTTAATTTATTGTGAAAGTTCAAGGAAAATTCAAGAACAGCAATTAATATTTACTGAAAGAGGATATTGGTTTGTTAGGAAATACAAATATAGATAATTATTCTGTGACATAGTAAAGCAAAAATTGTGCAAGAATAAATTATGAAAGAAGACTAGGAAATTTGTAAGAGAAGAAAAATCGTGGATAGAGATCTAAGTCACTGATTCATTAGAGACTTACTTAGCACCTACGACACTTTTAATTTTAGCCAAGACTACATTTAGTCCTAAATAATCAAATCTATAAATGCTAGTTGATGGCAGAGGATGAAAACTGCCTTGAGTTGTAATTTGGTATTGTAGGATGTATTTGATCATTAGTTGAGTTCCTCCTTCCCACAGGCCAGCAGCAATGCTTGTGTAATGCAAATCCAGACAGCAGTTATGAACCACCCAGGTATAGGTATCCTCACACCATGAATATTAATTAAATTTATAGTCCTAAGAGCTTAGTTCATAAAGTTGGCCAAATCAGAAGGAAGGACTTTATATTCCTGACTACATGACCCAGTGTTGATAACAGTGGGTATAGAGTGAGACAGATCAGTGGACTTTGGGTAACTAAATAAGATAGACAACTGAAGTCTTGCCCTGGATTGATATGTTTATTATAATTGCTGAATGGACATTAATATATCATTGTCACTTCAAGTCCATGAGTTACATTTGGGTTCACTCCAGTTTTGTATATTGTATGGATTTGACAAATGTATAATGATACGTATCCATAAAGCATTATATAGAATAGTTTTTCTGCCTTAAAGGTTCCTTGTGCTCCACTGCTCCGAAGAGGCATTACTTATTCATTCCTCCTTTCCCCCATATCTCTGGCAACCGCTCTTCATTTTACTGTTTGCATAGTCTTGCCTTTTCCAGAAAGTCACATAATTGGAATCATACAGTATGTAGCCTTTTAGACAGGCTTCTTTGATTTAGTGGCATGCATTTAAAATTCCTCAATGTCTTTTGAGATGATTTCTTTTAGTTCCGAATAATATCCCATTGTCTGAATGCATCACAGTTTATTTACTCATTCATCTACTCAAGGACGTCTTGGTTGCTTTCAAGTTTTGGCAATTGTGAATAAAGCTGCTATTATTACATGTGTGCAGGTTTTCATGGGGACAGTGTTGAACTAATTTTGGTAAACATGAGCAAGCTCAATTGTTGGATCCTATAGTAAGAGTGTGTTTTAGTTTGTACAAAACTGTCAAACTCTTCTTAAGTAGCTGTGCCATTTTACATTACTATGAGCAATGGATGAGAGTTCCTTGGTACTCCAGTGTTGATAATATTTTATGTGTCATCTGATTAGCAGCCATTGTTGAAGACCTTAAAAGAGGAAATGGTATTAATTGTGGGAATGATTAGGCTATGTCTTTAGCAAAATAATTTACAGACCTTAGAAAAACTTTGATATTAACAGTACTTCAGATAATAAGCAAATAGGTGCTATTATCAATAGTAAAAACTGGATTAAATGTACTTGTTTTTCTTGATATATTTATCAAAGAAGATGTTAGTGGGAATAAAATTTGAGGTGTCTATAGGAAATATTTGTGTTTGACTTTTATCAGAGCATTCACAGTAAAGCATTATCAATAGAGGTTCATTAATGTTAGGTGAACTGTCTTTCAATGATTCTACAATGCCTCTCCCTGGGTATGTATGTAAATTAAAGATACTATAGTATTACAAAAAAATTCCTCATCTACTATCTGCATATCAAATATCAACCCATTTTTAATTTTATTTTATTTTACTTTACTTGGCTTGTTTTGGTAGTGGTATATTTAAGAACGAAGTGATTCACTGATCCCCATTTACATCCTGTGATGAATATGAAAGGGAAAGGCTATTCTACACACATCTTACTTCAAAATTTATATCTCTCAATGGCCTAAACTGCCTACATGGTTTTCAGAGTATAGAATATTATAACAAAATCTTTTTAAATTCTTTAAGTTTTGAATTGTCTTGAAGGAAATTAATTATGACTTTGTTGATTTCCTAGTGAAATTTATTATATTAAGGAATAGTAAATATCATCTATATATAATCAAGGGACTCCGTTCATTGAATTGAGTGCATGAACTCTTTAAAACTGAAAAAATACTTGGTGATTTATTATGCCTCCTTGCATATCCGTTGTGTGTCTTTTGTCTGTCTCTTTAGGTTAGATAATAAGCAAGACAAAACTTGTACATCTTAAATAAAATATATTCCATGCATCAGCCAAGGTCCAATCGGGTTTAATCATGTTTTAAAACAAAGGGAATTTAATTCAGGTTAGTGACGAAATCTCAGGGGAGATTCACAGTGGGGAGGAAAAACCCAGAGTCTGAACAAGGAAGAAGCTAATCCCACTCCTTGATGGAGAGGTAAAGAGAAAAGTTATTTAGAGACCACCTAGGGCTGGAGGATTCCAGAGATAAATGAGACTGTGACAGGTTTTGCCATATGGGAGACAGAATATGGGAAAGCCACAGTTGCAAACAGAGCTGCTAAAGGTGAAGAATGTGAGGGAAGAGGATGGCTGGCTCCCTGCTCATGCTTTCCAGGACCCCCCTAGGATCACCCGACTGGTTGCATCCAGATGGAATCTAACACTTCCCCTACCCAGGATAGAATCTGCAAGAATCAATATCCCCAAGAAACAGGGAGCCAAGGGGGAGGAAAATGCAGACAATGCAGTGACCAGCATGGCTGACCACTACCCTGCAAGGCTACAGATGTCAGACTTTTTTATACATTCGGGAGTCATGAAACATTAATTGGCCTGAATTATTTCTTTAACTTTATATTCATCATTTCAATAAGTCAAACAAACGATTCTGATGTAGATAAAATTGTCCTTATGAGAACATTTCCTTTAGGGTTTATATTTTGACATTTTCTAACTTAAAATTCATGAAGCTTATTTCTGTCTCCTTTCTATATTTAGTTAATTATGGGATTTTGTAGGCTTTTTAGCATTTTGATAATATTAAAAAAAGAAGCTTTAAAATGATAAAAATGTTGTCTAAATATGTATTCCATAATAATTTGATCATCAAAGTAATAGAAAGTACTTTTCAGTAATTTATTCTGTATATGTAAAAATGTCACTAAATTGGAAGCAGAAGATATTCTTCTATGCTACTGATATGCCAATATCCTTTTAGAGATATCTTGACTCCAGCCTCCTGCTCTATATTGCTTTTCCATAGATGCTTAAAGTTTCCTGCCTCCATCTGTTCAGTGGGTATTATCATTTGATACACAGAAATAAGTTTTAAAAATTTTAACTAGTTGGTCTTTCCAGACTTTAAATGTTTGATCTTTAAATTTAGTTTTTATTCCAACAAACTGCTCTTTCGTGATCATAACACATTTTGGTAACATGAATGTATCAGTATAACAAATGGTTCCCCTCTAAATTTTTCCGGATCATTTCATTGGTTAATATAATGCAGTGTTTCATTATGGGGTCTGGAGCCTCATTCTCAGATGTGCTTGATTTACTGATTTAATATATGCAGGTATATCACCTTATATTTTAACTATAACAGTTGGCTTTTGGAATCCAAATAATCTTGAGATCTATTTTATGGTTTAATGAAGAATCTTCCAAATTGCAATATCTTTTAATGTCTATCTTCATTCATATATGGATGTGATGATAATATCTAGCTATAATATCTTGGAGACAATAACAACTAAAACATTTGTAATCTGAATCAATGTCTTACTTGTGCTATCAGAATAGGGTAAGATTATGTCATGTAAGCTGAAATTTAATGAAGTATATCAACATGTGTAAAAAGTTAAATAATGTTCATAGGAAATTTCAAATTTAATGTATCCATAGTATTGTAAAATGAGAAGTTTCTGAGGGTCAACAGAACCTAATCAACTTGGCTGGCGTGCAGCACGTATTTAGCTTATCAAATATCACCAGTAAGATATTAAAACAATCATTCCTTGTTTAATCACCACCTGTATCAGTTTGTTCTGACTGCCAAAATGAAGTATCATAAACTGGCTAGCTTAACCACCAGAGATTTCTGTCACAGTTCTGGAAGGTGACAAGTTCAAGATCAAGAACCAGAAAGTTAGTTTCCATTGGGAAGCCTCTTCTTCTAGCTTGGAAGAGATCACCATCTAGCTGTATCTTCACATAACCTCTTAGCAAGTGTGGCACGGGGAGAAAGCACAATAGCCAAATTCTCTAGTGACTCTTTTTATAAGGGCACAAATTCCATCATGAAGGCCCCACCTCGTGACCTCACGTAATTCTCATAATGTCCCAATATTGCTATCTACCGATACTATCCCATTGGAGGGTAGGACTTTAACATATGAATTTTACCAAGATATTAAACATTCAGCCCATAATGTCTGCTCATCAACCTTCTGACCATTAGTTTGAATCCCTGTCATCACTCTAGATAAGAAGAAATCATATACACAAGATCTGAACTGAGAGTACAATGTATTAGAAGTTCAAGTCAATGAGAGACAAGACAAGGCCACAGCCTCAGTGTATAGAAATAGGGCAGGATGTTTTTGGGAATCTAGAATAATGAGCTATCCTGTCATCTGGTCAGTAATTAAATCTGAGCAGGATGGGTTAAGAAAGAAAGAAAGAACATTCAGAAAGAAGGGGAGTTTAAGGGCAAAACTGCAAAGAGTGAAAATATTTAAAAAGGTGATAATGCAATAAACTAGAAAAAAGTTTTCAAATGTCCCAGGAACAAAACTATGGCGATTTTTATGTCAAAGAAGAAGATGCTATGTTTGAGTTGACACTTTGATTTGCCACATGGAAAAAATTCTTAGCTAAAAGTTTAATCTGCATTGACATTTTATATTTTTATTTAAAAGATGTTAAAAATATTAAAATAAGTATTTACTTAAAATGTATTAAATAAATTGATCTTGCATTTTATTTATAACTTCTTATTTACTTAATTTCTTATCTCCAAATATAAATAATAGGTACTGTTGGAAGTAAGGCTTTGAACTGCAAAGTAAGGACAGAGCATTCACACAGATTGCATGAGGCAGAATTTCACAGGTTCTGTCTATTCTTTCTCCAAGATGTCATCTTGGAGGATGTTAATTTATAAAATTATCCTCTAAATCTCAGTGACTTTAAGCACAAAGATTCATTTCTTTCTTTCAATCAGTGTAATTTTGCTTAGTTGAGAGAGATGGCTCTGTTCCTTTGTATCATTCGGAGTTCTACGCTTATTTCATCTCATGGTCATCTTCTGTGGCCTCCTGTTTTGTGGTGAATTTTCTGCATCTAATGAAAGAGGGGAATCATGCAGAAAATAAATTAATGTCAGCTATGGACATGGAATAAATTACTTCCACTCATATTCCACTGGCTATAATTGAATCATATGGTCTCATAAATTGAAAGGGTGACTGGAAAAGTGGGATCTATATGTGGTTCCAGGCAGCAAAGATATCAGGAAGTGGTGAACCTGTATCTTGTCCTCGCTGTATCTCTTTATCTCATCATCTTCATATGGCCTGTTCTCCACCAACAGAAAAGCGATGGAAAAGCAGTCCTATCCTATGACAGCACAACAATACTCCAAAATATTAGTAGAAGTCTTAACAAATATGATTTCTAAAAAGTTGATTAATTAAAATTTGGACAGTGTAGTGTTTGCATATACGAAGTCGGTTTCACATAGTCTTTGGCATTTCTGGGAACATATCCTGTTCTGAAACAACTGGCCTGTGCTTAATATGAATTGAGAGAATTACAGTCAATAAAATTTAAAACCAGTTCTTAACTATCCTTTACATTAGATTTTTGATTATTTAAGTTCTCTGGTTACATTTTTTCATGGTTATTTGTCACAAGAAATGCTAATTGTGCTCACAAATCCATATTTTGATATAGAAGGAAGCATGTGTGAACTTGATTCAAGAAAAAACTTGTTAGTAGCCTTTTGAGAGACAGTCTTAGTGCTACTAACGCTAATAATACATCAGAGAAAAATATTTCAAACAAAATTTTTCAAAAGTTTAAAAGTAAGCTGTACCCATAGCTTTTACATAGAACAGAGAAGAAGCTTCTTCACTTTATTAGCTAATTCTAGAATTATGCTCTCCAAAGCAGTGACCATTAACCACATGAGACTAATCAAGTTTAAATTAGTTAAAATTCAATAAAATTAAAAATGTATTTAGTCCCTGTAGCCACACCTCAAGTATCCAATAACAGGATGCAGCTTGTGGCCACTATATTGGACAGGTAAGCACAGCATGGGTTAGCAGTGGCCCAGAAGTCATCAGAGAGTGAGAATCAAAGACAAGGAGCTCTGATTAGGGTAAATATTCACAGCAGTCAAGGGATGCTTGCCAGTTACCTATTTCCTTTTATTACCTTTTTCATTTATAAGTAAATCCAAACCTGTTCAGTGTATTTTTAAAAAATCAAGCTTAAAAAAATTGGGGTGTTTGCTTTGATGACTGAAGGAGGGTGCTAACTCCTCATGGGAGACCTTTATTTAATTGCTTCTATGGCATAAAGACTATAAATATTTTCCAAAGAAAACCATTCCAGTTGGTGTGAATGGGCATAATCAATTAAATACATCGCAATCTAATCTATAATACATAAATACCAAATTATGTCTGCATACTCTTTTAATATGAAAGTCAATCAAGTCAATCAAATAGGCCGTAAAGCTTTCTCTTTCTTTCTCTCTCTGCTTCCACTTTACATCTACTCCCACATCTACCCCTCCCCCTTTTTTTGGTTCCTGGAACATTCCATTTTTTTTTTACAAGCTAACAAGTTTGATGTGGCTCTGTGTCTTATTCCCTTCCAGGCTTGCAGCTGTTTTGGCAACAGAAGAAAAAATCCCCATAACAAATCAAATAAAAGCCCTTTCTGTGAAGAGGAATTGAAAACAGCAGGCCTCAAAGAGGACTGCACATGAGATGCCTTGTTCTGGCTTTCAACACAACTCAAATCAGAAACACATTACCATAATCTGAAACAGCCCACTGCTAACACAAGACAGATGGTGGGTAATAACCCATGCATCATTAATAAATAAATTCCAGCATTAAAGGCTTTACAAAGTATGACAACATTATCTGGGCACAATTACTGGCCCTCTCCCACCCCCAACATCATTTCAGTGTGTTATAGGCTATGCTAGGTTTATTTTGATTTTTTTTTTCTTCTCCAACTCCATAGATCTGAAGGAAGTTTAAGTACGACACAAGCTCTAACCAGATGAAACCTATCTCAGTGTACAAGACAGGTCTAAAACTCCATAAGGGAAAAATAAAATAGCTGCCAAAGTGTAATAGCTCACATGTTCTGCCGTTGGATCAGCCCACAGCAATTTATTACACTGCCCTCCATGGCTGGCCTCACCCTTTCTGGTATGCCTCTGTGCCTGTATCACACTACAAGCAAGATTCTAAGCAAGAATCTTGGCATCAGATTTGCCACAAAACTGAAAGATATATGTGTAATTTCTCAGCTTTCCTTTTGCAAACGATACCATCTGTGTCTTTCCCCCCAGGTCCCCCCACCAAAGGGGGAAAGAAAAAAACAACCTTTGATTAGATTGAAAAAAGTGAAAGAAAGAGAGGGAGAAAAATTTAACTCCATAAATGTTGGAATCTAAGAGAGAAAGTCATTGGTTAGATGCCACGACATCAATTGCAATTGTTTGTTCAAAGGGATAGGTTTTTATTGTTTTAGTTGTTCTATAGAATAATGTTATTCCAACAAGATGAGAGAAGTATAGAAATGTAGCAGTGAACTGTGCAGCCCTCTTTGGGTGGTGTTCTCCAGGATTCCTTCTGCAGGGTACTACAGTGATCCTACAGAGCCTAGATGGCCAGTTTCTACACATCATCCTAAATCCCAAACCTAATCTGGTACTGACCAAAAATTCTGGAGAAATACAAGCTTCAGGAGAGTAAATATTAAGTTTGATTTCTGCTTATTATGAATTATATATTCCTTCTCAAAAACAGGCAATAGAATCATTTCTGTCAAAATACCAGCATGATGTTTTTTAATGAAAAAGAGAACGTATTTTGCACAATCTCTCTTGACAAGTAAAGAGCTAAGAACAAAGAGAATAATACATTCTTTTTTTTTTTTTTTTTTTTTTT